>SSNR01000067.1:319193-347221 GCA_006937965.1 Callopanchax toddi | reverse complement strand
ACACATGGAGACATTTCCCTTCTATTTTCTGATGATGGTTAATCTGAACTCCAGTTGACGTTCAGAGCTTTAGAAATGTTCTCGTATCCATCACATGACCTCATCATTTCAAAAACCTTTTCTCTGATTTGATTGGAGGTTCTTTAGTCTCCATACTGTGATGGTAACAGGAACACTGGTTAACCAGTGAATGGACCTTCAGACTGCAGTCTTTATACTAGAATCACTGAGACACCATCACTGACCTCAGGTGACCTCCACTACACCAGTTATGAGACCACTCGCACCAACTGACTGGGCCTCTGTAGATGTAGAAATCTGAATATTAATGCATTGTTACATGTTTTATTCTTTGTCCTATAGAAATCAGTTCACTTTTCTCAGACGCCATGATGTTTCTACTGATTGATTCATAAAAGAAGGTAAAACATCGGTTCTATGTTCTGATAAAAAGAGAGAAATGCTCTCAGATTAGAAACATCTCTATTATCAAACTGCACGCCTGTCTCTTGATGTTCACTTAAAAGCTCCTTCTGATCGTCCTAACTCCATCCAGACAGGAAGTCTTCATTTGGCTCCAGGGGGAAACAGCTGGACTTCTTCTGTCAGCTGACTCCAAACTTTCTACGGTTTTGGTTTTTGGTTTTAACATGAGACTGAAATTGGCGTTGCTGTTGTTTGGACTTGTGGGTGTTTTATCCTCAGATTTGGAGAGCAGCCTTTTGGACATCCTTTGGTGATAAGCAGACACAGTTGTTCTGATTGTTCTCCATCTGTTCTCCATCGGTCCCAGAGTGAAGTTCAGCTGAATGACATCTGTCTGCTGGATGTGACTAAACTCATCATCTTCTCTCCAGAAACTCCTCCAGTCTCCTGGGAAGAGAGGTGGGTTTATGAAAGACAGCCCAGATCCACGAAGGTTTCAACGATCCATCTGTATCTACCTTCATCGGTGTGTGAGGATGAGGAGCAGGAGGTACGAGTCCTGTAGAGCTGTTCAGAGTCCCATAGGACAGACTTCAAGTGTTCCAGAACTAATCTCTGGCTTTCTTCCAGGAAATGTAGCGGAGCTCCAGAACTGTTAGAGGGTGGAGAGAGAAAATAGTTCCCAAGTAATGAGAACAACTGGAGAGCGTGAGACGGTCTTCCCTCTGGGTCTGAGACTGAATGTCCACAGAGTCCCTGAGAGCATCAGAATGTCCAGGAGTATAACGTCACCCTGAATTCAGTCAACAATTCACTGTGTTAAAGCTGTGTTCATGAATTATACTATAACATGTCCTAAATAAAGTAAAACATGTTAGCAGCAACCTCCGAGAGGATCAGTCTACACCTCGCCCATCATGTTCACTGGCTAGTGCTCTATTTAGTAAACAGCTCCGTGTTTAGCATTTACAACAGCACCTGAACACAGCGTGTGTCTATGATTAACTCACAATTACCTCGTAATGAACATTACCTTATTATTATCTTATAATTACCTTATAATTAACTCAAAATTAAGTCATAATTACCTCATAAACTCATAATTATGTCATAATTAACACATGATTAACTCATGAGGACTCCTCCTTGAACCGCCACCTTATCGCAGTGGAGGAGTTTGAGTGTCCTAACTAGGAGCTATGTTGTCTGGGGCCCTTTGTGCCCCTGGTAGGGTCACCCATGGCAAATTGGTCCTAGGTGAAGGGTGAGACAGAAGACCTTTCATGGATACAACATCAAAGAGTTCGAGTACCCAGTCTGGAGGGTTACTGGGGTCCCACCCTGGAGCCAGAGCTGGGGTTGAGGCCTGTGGGCGAGTGCCTGGTAGTCGGGCTTTCGCCCATGGGGACCGGCCAAGACCCAAAAGCCTCCTCAGGTACGTGCTGGTCCGGGACCATCAGGCTGATACCCACACCTGTATGACACATCGCTGCACTGTCAGAAATGAAAGTACAGAATTGTACCTTTTGTCGCCACTAGGGTGGTACCCTCAAAAGTACAATTTTGTACTTTTAACTGGGAGGTTGTATCCTAAGGGGTACATATTTGTACCCCTTAGGATACATATTTGTACGTACAGGTTTGACTAGTAAAAAGTACAAACTATAAGGGTACAAATTTGTACCCCAGGTAAGGTACAAAATGGTACCTTTGAGGGTACCACCCCAGTGACAATAGAAAAGGTACAATTCTGTACTTTCATTTCTGTGTGTGTGAAGGCAGCTGAGTTCTCGTGGAATATGAAATGGCCTTTTACGCTCGGACAGCTGAGAGAGAAAGACAGAGAGAGAGAGAGAGAGACTGTTTCTGCACTGAAAACAATTATACATTCAAAAAATTGTAAAATACAACACCTTGTCTGACGAGATTATTAGCTGAAAAGCAACGGGAGCAATGGCAGAACGTTCTCTCTTCAGCTGTGAGAGGATTTACGACAATTGAAATTACACTTTGAACCAGTAGGGGGCTACACAGGAAAGTTCAGTAATGCTGCTTTAAAGTGGTGTGGAATTGTTTTCACCCTTCATTTAAAAAACTACACTCTGGTTCTGGTCTGACCCAGGTCCAGTCAGAGCTGGACTGGAATGAAAAAATATCCCTAGCATTTTAGGTCGTGGCAGCCCAGCATGATCTTACAAGTGAGGTTTGGTTTCTGTCAGGGGGTTTGGGGGCTGTAAGCCATGTCAAGCGCACATATGTCACCTTACACTTGCAGCTCCGCAGCGCTCTGCAGAGGGAGAAGCACATTGAAACGAGCCGCTCAGATCCTAGGCTGAACGGATGGGTTGTTACAGCAGAGCTAATGAAATAAGTCCACACTGCAGACATTTGCTTGCAACGTCACACGTTTCGGTGTGTTGTTTCTGTGACTTGGGCGTTTCAGCCGAAAACCAAAAGTGCATTTTTGGGTCATTTTTGGCCGAATATTTTCAACGGCTGAAATTTCTGCGCATCCCTAGTCGCAAGGTGGCCGGTGCCAGTCGTGGCGGTAACCCCCGTACCCACTGGTGGACACCAGAGGTTAGAGGAGACATCAGGCTGAAGGAGGAGGTGTCATATGTCACCTTCCTGTGGTCATATGTCTCCCTCTAGTGTCCTGTCTTGTGCTTTGTACTAATGTTTCTCCCCTTTGTCTCACACAGGTGATCCTCATTGTAATCCAGCCACCTGTGCCTCGTCTTGTCATCACCTCCCTCTGTGTATATAAGCGTGCCTGTCTCGTCTGTGTTTGTCGGTTCCTAGTCGTAGTCGTGTGACTTCTGTCTGAGTCGTGTCTTCGTGTTTGGAATAAAATGCACTTTGGCTTTACATCTGCGCCTGGGTCCTCTCTACCACACCAAAACATGACAGGAGGCCTACAGGGCAGACGACACGTGCCGGATGGCCAAGCGGAGTGCAAGAGTGGCAGTTTCCGAGGCAAAATCTCGGGTAAAGGAGGAGTTCGGCCAGACCACGGAAAAAGACTATCGATCAGCTCCAAAGAGGTTCTGGCAAACCATCCGGTCCCCACACAGGGGAGCTGCTGACATCAACTGAGGCTATAGTCAGATGGTGGAAGGAATACTTTGAGGAGCTCCTTAATCCCACCGACATGCATTTTGAGGAGGAACTGGGGATGGACTGGCCAATCTCTGAGGCAGAAGTCACTGAGGTAGTCAAACAACTACACAGCGGCGGAGCCTCAGGGGTAGATGAGATCCAATCTGGTATCTCAAGGCTATGGATGTAGTAGGAATGTCGTGGTTGACATGTCTCTGCAACATTGCGTGGTCATCAGGGGCAGTTTCTGTGGAGTGGCAGACCGGGGTAGTGGTGGCCATTTTTAAGAAGGGGGACCAGAGAGTGTGTTCCAACTATAGGGGGATCACACTCCTCAGCCTCCCTGGAAAGGTCTACTCCAGGGTACTGGAGAGGAGGGTCCGGTCGATGGTTGAACCTCAGATAGAAGAGGAGCAATGTGGTTTTCGTCCTGGTCGTGGAACTGTGGACCAGCTCTTTACCCTCGCTAGGGTGATGGAGGGGTCATGGGAGTTTGCCCAACCAATCCACATGGGTTTTGTGGATTTGTAGAAGGCTTATGACCGTGTCTCCAGGGACACCCTGTGGGGGGCGCTCCAGGAGTATGGGGTGGATGGTCTTTAGCTAAGGGCCATTCAGTCCCTGTATCAGAGGAGTGTGAGTCTGGTCCGCATAGCTGGCAGTAAGTCGGACCTGTTCCCAGTGAGGGTTGGACTCCTCCAGGGCTGCCCTTTGTCACCGGTCCTGTTCATAACCTTTATGGACAGGATTTCTAGGAGCAGCCGTAATGAGAAAGTTGAAGTGAAAACATGAAGAGCGAAAAATCTGCAAAGAGGAGAGGTGAAAATGCAAAGAGGAAATATTTTTTAAAAGTGACAGCAAATGTAAAAAAAAGCTAAAGTTAAATACAGAAAAGAAAAAAATGACATAAAACTAATTAATAGAATAGTCAGATTGGAAATAAAATAATCCTGTTGAAAATGATAAACAAATGTTAAATTATGTCACACAGCATAATCTACGGGTTGGAAAAGTTCTTATTTTTATTTTATAAATGCTACACTTGGCTCATTAATCACTTCATCCAGTCATTTATTTATTTCTGTATTTATTACCAAACTTGACAGGATCTGTTCTCCATAATGGACATGTGTCACCCTGAAGAACCTAGTACACACACACACACACACGCACACATTGACAGGCTTCAATAATAACCAGCAGGCGTTGATGACCAGGGGCCCACAGCACCTGACTGGTGCACTGGTAACACAACAAACCACTTGTAGAGAAACAGGTGTGTCTCTATTGTCTCTAAATAAAATACAGCTGCAGCACCAAGACAGGACCACACAGAGAAGAGACTGAACCACTAGTCAGACACATTCTGACATCCTAAAAGGAGAAATTCCCCCAAATAAAGGTCCATCTGTGTCGTCACAGCTGAATGATCTGCTCTCCTGCCTCCCTCAGTCTATTACTGCTCACTACACGTTGATGTAACACGCTCTTTAACTTTGAGAGGTAACAGCTTGAAGCTTTATTAGTTTGATCAGACGTGGATCTGATCCAGGTCACTTTATGCACTGTGACAGACAGGGGCGCCGTAAAGGGGGGGATTCTAAGGGCCCACGACTTTTAGGGGGCCCCAAAAAGTTTCTAATAAAAGTTTTGGGGGGAAAGTTTAAAAATCATAGGTACTTTATTTTGTTCAAAATTAAGACATTTAACAATCAATTCATTTGTCTTCATAAAGTGTATATCGGGGTCTCTATTTATTTTTTAAAATTATTTAAACCCCCCCCCCCCCCCATATTGACATGAAATGGAACAGTCCTGATTGAGTGACGTCTCCTCTTTGGCTGAAGCAACACGGACCTGACCGACCCTCTGGTCAGAACCTCTGTGGTGTTTGTTTTCAGAGACTCATCGTGTTTTAAATAGTTTGATGGTAGAAATATGCTGATATGTTCACCTGACTGATCCAATCCTCCATGGCTTTACCGTGACTCAAAGTTACTGTCAATAAAGGATTTGTTGATCTTTTTTAACAGGCGACACAATTAAAGCATAAATATCATTTTTCTCCACATAATTTACCTTAAAAAGAACTTTATTTCCTGTTCATTTCATTTCCCACATTAAGTTCTTATCAACATGTAAAATACCCCCAAACAGTAGTTTGACCTAAACATGATGCAAAGAACCAGCATGCTGTGAGTGGATAAAGACATTAAACAGAACTATTACAAATAAATATAAAAAGGTTATTTTTGGTGTTAAACACATTGTTTTTCCACACAGTGATAATTAAATAAATCAGTAACAACCTATAGTCTGTTTTGGCTGCTGGGCAGGTTGAAGCATTGTTATTTAGTCTGTTAATGTTACAGAACTTACTATTACTCTCACTGTGACGCTCCTTTTTGATCTAGAAAGCACTAGACAAGAAAAAAACTTCTTCTTCCTCTAAGTAGCTTGAAATCAGATGTTTTGATGCTGACTGAATTATGGGAGGTATGGAAAAATCTTGTGTATATATTAAAAAATTCCTCCTTTCACATCAGGGTGGGCGGAGCCCCAGTGCCCCTATGGATGAGCCCAATTTGATATTTTTTCATGGGGCCCAAAATCCCTGGCGGCCCCCCTGGTGAGAGATGCTGCTGTCCCTCAGTTTGTCTTCACGATGACCGTCTCTCACTACAGAAGTAGCAGATCATGCACCACACGCTGTGCTCCGGATGGATCTGCACTCCGCTGCTGTTCCGGAAAGGTCTGAGTGCACAGGATCCTGTCAGGAGAGGAAGGACGTCAGACTGGACTCAGTCACCTTCATGAGAAGTTCTCTATGAGGTTAGAAGTTAGACTAAAAACAGAAGATAGACAATTACTTGGAATTTTAGTTGTGATAGCCAATCAGGTCTCAAGTCTGCGTGGCCGAGGCCAGCCAGCACGTTGTGTTGACATGAACGTGTCCTGTGATTGGATAGGGCCTCGTTTTAGCCCAGACGGCAGAAATATCTGGACTAAACTCAGAGATTTGTTAGCTACCGACAGCTATCTGTGTGTTTTTAACCCACGATGGATGGATGGATGGATGGATGGATGGATGGATGGATGGATGGATGGATGGATGGATGGATGGATGGATGGATGGATGGATGGATGGATGGATGGATGGATGGATGGATGGATGGAGAAGGGATCCTGTTCCAGCTGGAAAAAGGGCTGTTTGCCATTTATAGACAAGAAACTATGAACGTTACCATGGAACAGCTTCAGAGAGATGCTGGAATTATACAGCTGGAAATTGATGGTTTTATGAGGTTATTGGTTTAGGTTGGTCTAAGTAGGGAATCACTGAAGGTCTAGAGGTGAAAGTCACACAGGTGAGGCATTCCTGTGATGAGGTCACAGACCTCTACATTCTATGGAAGTGGGTAAACTGGAGGAATCGATGGGGATCAGACACTAATTTTCATCACTGTACCTGATAGAACATGACCTCACAGTGACCCTGATGACCTTTTAAAGGAGTTACTGAACCTGCAGGGTCTTCCTTCTGTTCAAAAACTCACACCACCCAGTCTCCCCATCACGTGTCCCAACAACCCTACCAAGGATAAAGTACGCCGCTGCGCTGAGGGAGAGGACGATGAGGAAGATGGTCCCCAAACCCAGATCCCCCGAGGCACAGGCGTTTGGACATGCACAGGGGCTCTCCACCCAGATCTGCAGGGGCCCCTGGGTGCTGAGGCTCTGGTCTCTGATGGAGGACCTGGACAGGTTTGGGTTGCAGTGGTAATGTGCGATGGTCATCAACCGACTCCTGCCATCTTGGACAGGAGAAGAAGACGTGAACTCAGCATCAGGTCACAACAAAACCAAAAAGTGTCTCCGCTCACCGAAGTAGAACACCGACAGCGTCCTCAGGGTGTGATTATAGTGAAACTGGTTTCCTTCATGTCTCCCGTAGCTGATGTAGTGACGGGTGTCCCCATCGAGACCCTCAGACCTGAGTCAGAACACAGGAAGTCCCTGTGAGGCCAGGAAATACAAAACAACCTGAAACATGTCCAGAGGACTGAAGTAAAGTCAGGTAGAAACATCAGGTCCCAATGAAGGTTTGATTTATTACAGTTTTTTCTGATTGCTTAAGCACATTTTTTGTAACTATTGGCTATTTTTTCAAAACTCTACACACAAATAAGAAAACCTTTCACCCAATTATCAAAACCTTGTAGTTCTCTTGCAAAAGCGAACACAGCTAGATTAACTCTTCACACCTTCGTAAAAATGGTGTTCTCGTATCAAACAGTACACACAAGCCATCATCTACTAAGCACACAATGAGCCAACTGTACACTGATGGTATGAATACAAAACACATCTGGCTTTTGCTTTCTCTGTGTACAGATGTCAATTTGAGGTCATAGTGTCATGTAAACATACAAGGATCCAAACTTCAAGTATTGGTGTTTATTCACACTCATCAAAACCAAGACATAGTCAGTACACTAATAGTAATTTTACCAAAAAAAAAAGGGGAAAAAAAGACAATCATGTCGTCTTTCTTGGTCCGGCCACAAAACTTCGTCCACATCGCGATATCCTCCAGTCCAAGGCACTGGGGAAAATATCTCCTTGAATGTCGTATCCAGGCCTGACATGGTGCCTGGTCAGTATCTCCACATGCCTCCTCCATTGCCTGTAAAAGGGCTACCTGTTGATGAGGATGACGGTCGTACACTTTCCAGCGCCAGGCAGAGAAGAACTCCTCGATGGGATTTAAGAATGGAGAGTATGGAGGGAGGTTGAGTGCCATGAAGGATGGGTGGTCTGTAAACCAGTTGCGGACCAAAGCAGCCCTATGGAAACTAACATTGTCCCATATGATGACATATCGGGTATACTCTGGTCTCTGAACAGTGAGCATGTCATGTAAGGTGTCCAGGAATGCAGTAATGTGTGCAGTGTTGTATGAGCCTATGGTTGCATGATGGCTTATAGCTGCACACATGGTTATGTCACCACCATGTTGTCCTGGGACATTGATGATGGCACGGTGTCCAATAATGTTCCTGCCACGTCTCCTGGTTTTACTGAGGTTAAAACCGGCCTCATCTACAAAAAGTAGCTCATGTACCATCATGGCATCTGCTTCTAGTTCCATCACTCTCTGGACAAGACAAAACAAATGCAACACATCAGGCCCATGCACAGCTCTACAGTATGCACTTCCAAATTCAGAACCAATGACACTATACCTTACCTGCACATAGTCATATCGCAGCTGCTTTACACGTTCTGTGTTTCTCTCGAAAGGAACTTTGTAAATTTGCTTCATTCTCATTCTGTGGCGCGCAAGTACACGACTTAGTGCAGACATGCTTGCACTGTGTATATTTTGAAAGATGGTGTCATTATCAGTGATGCACTGCTGTATTTCGTGCAGTCTTATTGCATTATTGGCAATCACCATGTTCACTATATGGGTCTCTTGCTCTGGAGTGAACATTCTTCCTCTGCCCCCAACGTCTGGACGTCTAGCAATTCTGTAAAGTAACAATTTCAGTATTTTTGCATGTATGGTACTGCTGTGTTTCTCATTAGAGTATGGCAGTGCTACAAAGTACTTACCGATTCTCATTTCGAAATGTCCTAATGATGTTTGCACAGTGTAGCGACTCAAATTAGGCTGAACCCGTTGGCCAGCTTCCCTCAGGGTCATCCCATGGTTGATGACATGGTCCACTATTGTAGCCCTGATGTCATCAGTTATTCTATTTCTTACTCTTCTTACCCTTCCTCTTTCCCCTACTCGTCCTCTTCTTGCTCCTCATTGTCCTCTTCCTCTAACCCTCTTGCTTCTTCACCTCCATGTCCTCTTCCTCCAACTTCTTCAACTCCACGCCCTCTCCCTCTGCCTCCTCTGATTCTCACTCTTCTCACTATACTGCTCCTTCCATTCTACCCCACGTAGACAGCTTACCTGTGGCTTATTTATAGTGCTTAGGCTGATTGCAAAGTGAACTAATTATCTAAAACAGTTTTCACATGTGAAAGTGTGCAAAATAGTGTTCATGATAGCCATACATGTGTATAATTTTGCTAGGAGTGTGTTGGAAATGTGGTAATTGAGTGTAAGCAGTGAGTTGTGTTTAAAGTTCTGCAAAAAGAGTGTTGTGCAGTGAACTGTGCATACAGTTTTGCAAAGTGTGTGTTACAAAATTGCAAACTGAGTGCAAAGCAGTGTTAGTGCTTTTAGTTTTGCAAACTCAGTGAGTGGTTTTGCTATAAGTATTAATAGTTTTAGAAATTGTGCTGTAAGAATCACAGTTAGGGTTTAAGCCATCAGAAAAACTGTAAACACAAACCTCAGCTGGCTGTTCTATTAGTGTCAGGGCTCCTCCTAGTGGCCAAATTCACATTAACAGCTGGTTGGTTTTGAATAAATCAACCTCTGAGAAGAGCCAATAAAAACACCAGGGTCTTTAATCATCCAGACTTCCTAATAAAGGTGGTTGACCTGTCTCTGATTTCACTCAGCAACAAAGTGTTTTATTGGTCATTTCAACATTTCTGAGACACTTCATTTTTCATAACAAAAACTAATAATCCTGTAAAGATAAACAGCGAGTCAGCAGCACCTATAGAACAATCAATCACTGACTAGCTGCTAACCTCATGAGGGTCGATTCATTTGAGTTCTAGGACTTTTGAGCCTGTTCTTAGAAAACCGTCTCAAAAACCAGAAGGCAGGAAGACCTGCTGCTCTGAGGGACCGCTACAAGTCGACACTCAGGAAGCAGGAGGTCCAGACTAAAAAGCTTTATGAAGATTGTTTCTATTAATAAAGCTGTATTCATATTTATATTTATTAATGAAGCTTTTTTATATTTAACTGTATTAATCAAACTTTATTATATTCATGAACTGCTGTTAACCACGTGTTTTGCTACTTAACACGTAGATTGTTCATTTTATTCCAAAACTGCCTGGAGTTCTTAGTCATTCCTAGTTTTCGTGGTACAAAGATTCCTCAGTCTGTGATACTCGCTCCAGTCGTGAGCATCATTAGTACGTTTGGCCAGCTTCCAAGCCAAGCCACGTCTCCTAAAGAGTGTGATAAGGTGACCACTAATCCAGGGCACCCTTAACTTTTACTAATCCCTGGAGCACGTTTGTCTAATACTCCATGAACTTAGAATAAAAGATTCCCACGCATTGTCAACATCAGGAACTTATGAACTTATTAAGGAGGTATGAACTTATTAAGGAGGTATGAACTTTTGAACTCCTGCTCTACATCCACGACTCCTCCTCTTTAACTCAGCTGAGATTCTGGGTCACAGGTTGGGTTTTATTGAGATGTAGCTGCTCCCTATTGTTAACAAGTCTGTTGTTGTCATAGTTATACTTTATAACAAATGGCAAAAAAGTGGGGAAAATCCTCCAAAAAGCACAGGATTCAAACCAGAATGAAACAGATCAGTCAAAAAGCAACAACCTCAATCACCAACCTAAGACAAAAATCCTAAAGTAAAAATCTGTTGTAACAAAGCAGAGCTGCTGGAACAAGCTGCCACCTTGTGTGGTGTTATTCCTTTTATCCTGGAACAAATCCCCCATGATGCATCAGGGGCAGTTTTCCTTAGAATCCCCTCTCTTTAGACTATAACCCCTGCATTAGGACTTCAAACTATTTGGGTTTTGCGTCTAAAATCAAAGTGAAATGATGATGTAATAGGATGTGTGGTGTAATAAATAACTGAAGCAGGACTTTACCTGACAATGAGACACGCAGCCACACTAGAACATTCTCCTCCTGTCGGTTCCTCTGGTTGGGAGAACTGCTGGCAGGGGCTGAAGGTGAGGAGGACCTGTGTGCTGACGGATGTATTGCTCACGGCAACGGGCCTTAGACGGTCCAGGAAGCCATCTGCATCCCCCACAGCCTTCAGGCTGACCACTCCGCTCCCATCCTTCATGATGCACTTGCAGCTGTTGACTTTGAAGCATCCAGGTTCCTCAGCAGAGACCAGAAGAAACAAAGAGAATGCTGGGAAACCAACCAACAGCGTGAGGAAGACCTCCATCATGGCACTGCTGAGACCAGAGACGAGCTCTGAGATAGACAACCGATGGAACGGTGACGATTACAAACCAATTAACACAGAGGTGTCTGTCATTCTGAGCATTCCTCTGAGCTCAGATCAGCTCCCAAACACATCCAGTGGCATCTCTGGTATCATATGTTAGTGGGGAGCAACAACACAACAGATATATACCGTACATATATATGTGTGTCAACTTTTACTAAAGAAAAAAAAATCTCTTGGATCGAGGTGTACATTCACTTCATTAGATAAATGTTTCCTGATACAAGATCCTGGATTCAGATGGAACAGCTGTTCAGTCCTGATACGAACAATGTCCACACTGTGAGAAATAATAATATTATGAGGTACCAAGTCATTATTATGTGGTACTAAGTCATTATTATGATGTACTAAGTCATTATTGTGAGGTACTAAGTCATTATTGTGAGGCACTAAGTCATTATTATGAGGTACTAACTCATTATTGTGAGGTACTAAGTCATTGTTATGAGGTACCAAGTCATTATTATGAGATATTAAGTCATTATTATGAGATATTAAGTCATTATTATGAGATGTTAAGTCATTATTATGAGGTACTAAGTCATTATTATGAGGCACTAAGTCATTATTATGAGATATTAAGTCATTATTATGAGATATTACGTCATTATTATGAGATGTTAAGTCATTATTATGAGGTACTAAGTCATTATTATGAGGCACTAAGTCATTATTATGAGATATTAAGTCATTATTGTGAGGTACTAAGTCATTGTTATGAGGTACCAAGTCATTATTGTGAGGTACTAAGTCATTATTATGAGGTACTAAGTCATTATTGTGAGGTACTAAGTCATTGTTATGAGGTACCAAGTCATTATTATGAGATATTAAGTCATTATTATGAGATGTTAAGTCATTATTATGAGGTACTAAGTCATTATTATGAGGCACTGAGTCATTATTATGAGATATTAAGTCATTATAATGAGATATTAAGTCATTATTATGAGATGTTAAGTCATTATTATGAGGTACTAAGTCATTATTATGAGGCACTGAGTCATTATTATGAGATATTAAGTCATTATTATGAGATGTTAAGTCATTATTATGAGGTACTAAGTCATTATTATGAGATATTAAGTCATTATTATGAGATATTAAGTCATTATTATGAGATGTTAAGTCATTATTATGAGATATTACGTCATTATTATGAGATGTTAAGTCATTATTATGAGGTACTAAGTCATTATTATGAGGCACTAAGTCATTATTATGAGATATTAAGTCATTATTGTGAGGTACTAAGTCACATTGTTATGAGGTACCAAGTCATTATTGTGAGGTACTAAGTCATTATTATGAGGTACTAAGTCATTATTATGAGGCACTGAGTCATTACTATGAGATATTAAGTCATTACTATGAGATATTAAGTCATTATTATGAGATATTAAGTCATTATTATGAGATATTAAGTCATTATTATGCAATATTAAGTCATTATAATGAGATATTGTCATTATTATGAGATGTTACGTCATTATTATGAGATGTTACATCATTATTATGAGATATTAAGTCATTATTATGAGATATTAGGTCATTATTATGAGATATTAAGTCATTATTATGAGATATTAGGTCATTATTATGAGATATTAAGTCATTATTATGAGATATTAGGTCATTATTATGATATATTAAGTCATTATTATGAGATATTAGGTCATATTGGATGGCTGAGAACCAGTCTGCTTTATTGAGTTTTTAACATCCTCCTTGCCAGACTCTGTGGGGATTCAGTGATTTTAGTTCTTTTAGACTTGACTGCTGCCTTCGATACAGTGGATCGTGGACCATAATATTTTAATGTCACGCTCAGAGCACTGTGTTGGGATTCATGGTTCTGCCCTGGAGTGGTTCAGATCATATCTGACAGAGAAGTTTCTCTGTCAGTTTAGAGTTTCCACTCTTCCTCTGCTCCATTGTCATTTGGGGTTCCTCAGGGCTCAATACTTGGACCTCTGCTTTTTAGTCTGTATCTGCTGCCTCTAAGCTCCATTACCCTCCATCGTTATGATGCAGATGACATGCAGCTGTATTTGCCACGGAAGGACGGCTGCAGCATGAAATCTCTGTTTGCCTAGATGAAATCAAATCTTGGATGGCTTTTAACTTTTTACATTTTAATGAGAAAAAGACAAGTGATGACTGTCTTTTGTACTGGGTCTGGTACCTCCAGCAGGACCACTCCTGTGGACTTGGGCCCTCTGGCACTGCACAGAAAGCCACCAGTAACTAACCTGGGTTTTAACATAGACAGTGATTTTAAATAGGAGTCATATCAGTGCTGTGGTCAAATCCAGCTTCTTTCATCTGACAGTTAGCAAAGGTGAAAAACACCTCGTCTACAGAGGATTTAAAAACTGTAATCTGGAGCTGGTGCAGAATGCAGCCGCTCAGCTTTAAACTGGAACAGGGAGGAGGGAACACATCACTCCTGTTTTATCCTCACTGCACTGGCTGCCTGTCCATTTTAAACTTCTTTAATACGTTTTCACGTCCTAAACTGTGGAACTTGTTTCCTGCACAAATTAGAAAGGCCTCCTCGCTGGAAACGTTCAAAGAACTTTTAAAGACCCATCATCTCTTTAGCTTGGTCTTTGACCCAGTTTGAGATGTTGACATTAAATTTAGTGTTTTGTTTTAAAGTCCTGCTAACTTCTATTTTTATATTATCCTGTTTGTTTTTTACTTTTTGTTCAGAACTTTGGTCAGCGTGGGCTGTTTTTAAAGTGCTTTATAAAAAACGGCTTGGCAGTGTGAACAAGTCACCTGAGTCAGGTGGTCTAATCTGATTGGACGTCAAGTATTCTGGGTCTAAATAAAGTCACTGAAGTGAAAGTTCCAGCTGAATCTCTTAGACTTTCTGTTTCCTTCTGTTTTATTCAACATTTTATTGGTAACGTATTAAAACAACAGTCCAAGTGTTTGACACACATTTTATTATCCCTCAGAAGCAGCCTTTAGGCTTTGACAGCAAATTTGCGAACAGAGTAGAGGAGGTCCTTCCTCTGCTGCTTCCTGGTACGTAGACTCTCCTCGTGCTTGTTGAGCCGGCGGCGCATCGCTCTGGTCTTCTTGGGTCTCAGATCCAGGGGCTTGTACTTCTTACCCTGAAAGAGTTCAAGGCTGGTTATTATCAAAGCAGGCTCTAAACACCAGACCCATCTTCACCTTCTGCTCTTCTAAGACAAGATCTCAGCTGCCATGCTGACCAGGCACCTGTCCTCTAGTCTACCTGTGCATTTAGAATCAACCTGAAGATTCTTTCATTGGTTTGTAAGGATGTTTATGGTTTTAGCCCCTAAAAGCCACAAAGTTTAACCTAATTTCAATTAGGTCTATTTAGGTTTTAAGATCCTTTAAATGCCCACCTGGTTTCTGATTATTTAGTTACTCTAATGATCTGAATGTGGTTCCTGTTCCAGACTTCAGGTGTTTTTATGTAAAGCCCTTTGTAGTCCATGATTTAGAAAAGCTCTAAAGAAAGGCAGGACATTTAGCTTCAGGAGAGCAGCAGGATCTCCGTTTAGTGTCGGCTCTGATTCAACAATAAATCAGTAACAATAAATATCTATTCACAGACGTGTGATGTGATAGAAACGGGTTGATTTAAAACGTTTCCTTTCAGTTTTTATTACAGCCAATAGGGTAACTTAATACTAGATTCATGATTTACTCCTAACCAATCAGAGACCCAGCCCCTCTCAGACCTAAACACAGCAGGTCACTGAGGAGAAATTGTCCTGCTTGTCTGCGTCTCATGCAGCTACTTTTAATGAGACGTCAACTCTTTTCCTACATCTGACCTTATAATTGAATTATATAAATTATAATTTATAATTCAGCATCAAGGCCTGCAGGTGAACTTAGATTAGTGAGTCGAGTCAGAGCGTTACTTTAATATATCGAGGGACAAACATTAAGGGGACATCATCTCCGTTCTCTGAGCTGACGGTCTGAGGTATTACTAAATAGAAGCAGCTGCATCGAGCTGTGTGATAAACCTCCTCTAACGAATGTTTAGTTCCTGTTGTTTCTCTGGTCATCAGGTTAAAGTGATGTAAAACATTGGATTGAAGGAGAGACGGACTGGAGCTGGTGAGATGAGATATGAACTGGAGCCCAGAACAGGAAGTGGACCCACAGGAAGCTGGCGATTAAAGGGCATCTTTCATGTTTCTTTAAATGGCATATAAAACATCATTTAAGGTAATAAAGTAACTTTGGCTACCCTCCCTGCTTTCAAGATAACTAGCAAGTGTTCTAAAGTAGAGTTAAGGAAAGAAAGCAAACTTCCCCCAAAAACGCGCAGCTTTGGAGTCATGTGATGTGTGACGTACACAGAGGAAAACCATAGAGAAGTTAGTTCCTGGACTCTTTAATTTGCAGTGTGCATTTCTGTAAGGATTATAATAATAATAAATAATAATGCATCAGTTTTATATAGCGCTTTTCAGGTCACTCAAAGACGCTTTACAGAGTTGCATTATTCATTCACACAGTCATTCTCACCGGTGGTGGTAAACTACGACAGACGTCTGTAGCCACAGCTGCCCTGGGGCAGACTGACGGAAGCGAGGCTGCCATTCTGCGCCATCGGCCCTTCTGACCACCACAACATTCACACACAGTCACACTCACATTCACACAGGCAAGGTGGGTGAAGTGTCTCGTCCAAGGACACAACGACAATCTAACCCAGCCAGAGCTGGGGATCGAACCGGTGACCCTCCGGTTACCAGACCGGCCACTCTCCCAACTGAGCTAATGCCGCCCCAATTATATTATATCGACCCATTATATCGAGGGGTAACTTGAATGAACATAAGATGGGGTTCAGAACAAAATCAGGCTGAATCCACCGCAGAACCACGATACACAGAAAAGTTACAGAGGGGACTGGACTGGGAACAGCCTGTCTGGGACCTTCAGCAGCAGAAACTCAGGGACTAAACGTTCCAGGAGCTCAGAAACTGGAAGTAGCCAGAGGAAGTGACAAAATACTTTCAGTGACAGCAATGTATTTGGATCAATAATGTCTAGATTTAGCCGTGTTAAACTTGAAATGCGGGCAGCTAAGAGAGAGAAACAGATCAGGCCAGTTTGGACCGGATCTGGCGCCAGGTCCGGTACCGAGTTGGTTCGAACCACCCATGCACTGGACCTAGAGTTTATTTCAGACATGAGGCTAGATATTTGATGTAATCTCAGTTTAGCTGGTTTTCATCAACTCTTGCTGCTGGGTCTAAACTGTGTGGCTGTGGACCTTCAGGATTTAAAACAAATGCATTTTGTGTTCAGGATCTGAAGCCTGCTGCTGCTGAGAACCAGTGTTTTTCTGAACAGAGTCAGGAACGTTCTCCTCCGCTCACGTCACTTCTGGTTTCCCGCCAGGGGCGCTGTTTTTAGACAGATTAGCTAAGAAAGCCAAGTAGAGCAATAATATCACCTTTTTAAATATCACCTGTTTTTTTCATGAATATAAAGTTTAGATCTGTCGCAACATAAGAGCTTCAACATGTGTTTAATGTGGAAGATGCCCTTTAACTGAGAAAGTCGATCAGATCCGTCACTAGTTGCTGCCCTAACCACAACCCAACAGAACCCCGATGGTCTCATAAGCTACACAGAGAAACAGCTTCAGTCAGGTTGCTTAAAGTGCCTGTGACTCCATATTTAAATCACTTTATATTAAACAGGTGTAATCTTTGATGCCTCTAGATCAGCGTTGCACCATTATAACTCAAAATACGCTGTAATTATTTCCTAACGAGCAACTCAGAGATCAGAAGAATGCGCCGCCTTCCGGTTCTGCTGGGTTTCTCCTTATTTGGCAGCCTGACACTTCTGCTGCAGCAGGGGGCAGTGTTGTCACGTGAAAGAGAAACGAAACTGAAACTAAACACTACACGGTCTATGGGCAATGGCGGCGGCACTGCCTCGCTCCAGGTGTCGTGAACGTGCATGTGGGAGGAGAATTTACCATATAAGCAAGTCCGGATCACTATGACCTCATAGCGGGCTGGAGTGAAAAAAACTGTTTGAAACCTGGGTCTGAAATCTGGAAGAGCTTCTCACTGGCTGGACTAGGAGACAGATGGACGCCGTTTTTTGCTCTTTCTGGCAGGTTTAAGGTGAGAACTCAACGTTGCAACATGATAGATAAGTCAGAAAACATGGAAACCGATGTCATGGGCACTTTAAGGTCTCCTCAGAGCAGAGACCAGATGGAGCCTCAGGCTGTGTGTGTGTGTGTGTGTGTGTGTGTGTGTGTGTGTGTGTGTGTATGTGTGTGTGTGTGTGTGTGTGTGCGTCTCACCTTGTAGAACTTCCTGAGGTTCTCCTTCTGTGTCTGGTTGATGACGGTCAGGACTCTGGCGATGGATTTACGAACGACGCGGCTGTGGAGCAGAGAGAGTTCAGAGTGTTTCTCTGTGCATCTGAAGTCTGAACGTGGTAACTGCTCTCTACTCTAGACTGTGTTTACTCTAATATGAGCATAGAGCGTTCCCCCGCCTCACCTGAACAGTCTGATCTGTTATCAGTTTTATCCCGTTCCTACCGCCTTTTAATCAAAACAGACAAACCCTAACCTAGCCCAACCCTAACAGTTAGTCCTACAGAGATGTGTCCTCAGCCCCGCTCTAACAGGACTACACACATACGCCCTCAAAAACAATAACAACATGAAACAACTACTACTGGATTCATCACAAAGAGAGGTCAGGAGGCTAACTGGTGGTCTGTCACTAAACACAGGACCTGAAACCAGCTGCTCACACCACTGCAGTGGTGAAAAGGCCCACTAGAGGCTGAACGTCTCCAGGACACAGATGACTCAGCAACAATAAGATTAGACTCCCCTTAAATATATGACAGATACTCCATTGTTTTTCAAACATTTAACTCATGTCATTCAGTTTCATTTAAAGCCTGCATTGGGATTAAAATAAATGGGGAAAACCTGGAAAACGTGACCTTCCCAGGGATTGGGGAGCTGCCCATTACTCACATCTTGGAGAGCTTGGAAGCTGCTCCTCCTGTGACTTTAGCCACCCGCAGCTGAGACAGCTCGTTCTTCAGGTCGTCCAGCTGCTTCAGCAGCTCCTCCTTCTTCTTACCACGCAGGTCTCTAGCCTTGATCTTAGCCTGGACACAGATGAACACAACATTACTGGAAGCACACACACCTCAGAGGAGCTCACAGACAGAACCTGATGGAACAGGGGAGGGTGGGAAACCCCTGACTTTCAGCCCCCTGAACATTTATCGACTCCCAATTTTAAAATAATCCAATAATCTAAACCCAGAGGTGGATTTGTGGGTATTTTTACCTGTATCCTAGATACAGGTAAAAAGAATGGACCTGTGAGTTTTTCTCCTTCCTTCATTTACCCACTATTGCATTAGAGGATTAGCATTAGAGGATAGACAAAACATGCAGTTAAATCTGAATTTTAATGCTAGGTTAGGTTTCAGTTTAAACTACAGTATCAGATATTTTAATTGCCAGGTCAATAGAAGCTCAAACCCTTTTTATTAAACCTGAGAGCTCTGTTCCTGAAACCTGACTAAATTCACCAGCGCTATGGGAACTAACTAAGACCAGATCCTGGTCCTGACGCTGACGATGGAGGAAAATTTAGTTTATAGAAACTAGAAAACAACAGATCAATCAGATCCAGGGAATCCGATGCTTCTATATTATTAAGTGTCTCGTATTTACAAAGACTTCACTACAAACATGTGACTAACATTTTTAATGTGCTGAGCTGGTCAAAGTTATCAATGCTACGGATGTATTTTTGCTTCTACAGTTTAGAAACTCTGATTCTTGTGACTGAGGATTTGACACGGGGGAAATGTTTGCACGTCTTGTGAAAGTTACACAGCACTTTGAATGTGGTCCTCAGAGGACTACACAAAACTGGTCCCCCGAGAAAGACAGTCTCTCATCCCTGAGACAGACTAGAGAAAACACACGGTGTTTAGCTGGGAGGAGCTAACTGATTTTAGCCTGTTAAAAGACCATTTTAAACAGAACACCCAGACTACAGCTAGCGGAGCTAACTAACCCGATCAGGACACCGACATGTTCATACTTAACCAGCAGGTGTTTAACACCAGCCGGTTAAGTCCGACTTTCTGATCCAAAGGTTTAACAAAAATAAGCGCTAGCGCTAGCAGCTAGCATCTCAGGCTACCAGCGCCGCTCGGAGGGAGAGCTCCATTATTTAACATTTAACTACATTTATAGGACAGCAAACCCTTTAACGCACGCACGAATAAGTACCCGAGTGCATTACGCGCACGTAGAACCCAAACTAGCATATTTTCGCTGTGTTTAAACTGAAATCTTCCGATTAAAGCAGAGAGAGACCGACACTCACCATGTTCGTCTTCGCTGCCCCGTTGGAAAGGCCGGACGCACCGCGTGCTCACAAGAAGGAGCTTCCGCGAAACAAACGTCACGTGTCCACAGCGCCCCTAGTGGCGGGGATGATGTTATAAGCTGCTGTAACAGTGGGCAGAAAAGTGATGCGCTCTGAACAGCAGGTGCAGTCAGTGTGAGGCCAGCGTGGGCCAAGGTGTCCACATTACTGAGGAAAGCACTTCATCCTGTGTTCTGACTGAATAAAGACAGCTGTTTATCACTCTGCTCATCACTGTGACGGTACCTAATGACGGTAACTACATTTCCCATGATGCAGCTCATATTCAGGTGACCCCATTTATTTATGAGACAACTGAAAACTGGACCACGTTGCGTTCAGGTGCTGTTGGAAATACTAAACATAGGGCAATTTCCTCCACTATCTAGTCCCCTATAAAGGGAACACCAGGTACGACACATCGAGAGGCAGAATAATCATGACCTGTGGTGTCCTGAACAACATCACACTGCCCCCCTCCGCCTCACCATGAGGACCATGATGCAAAGCCCAACATGGAGATCTATCCTGTTTTTATAGGACAACATAGTAGGCATTATTCACTGATCATATTTATTATTAGAGTTCATCCTGACTTCCTTCAGAATATTCATGAGGTTCTTTGACCATATATGTCAGAATGTGGGTGTGTAGGAGGAGGGGTCTGATCCAGAAACAGCTGAGCACATTTCTACTGAAGGGAGAGCTTCATAAAGCAGTTAAACGTAGAGTTTTACAGGTCTGAAAATGACTTGTGTAACTATTTCTTGCTGACCTTCAGTCGACTCTTGAGGATTCTATGTAAAGTTTCATAATTGAGGCCTCTGGTCGTTTTGTCCTCACGTTTTCTTAATAAACAGTCCACCTGTCTCAGAAGTGTTCCCACTCTACGACCAAATTCAGTTGGTTTCAAGCACTTTGTTTAAAATCCAAACACAATAAAATTCAAGCATTAAAGATGTGAAGCAGCTGTAGGAACTCTGAACCAGTACAGCAGGTTTAGAGACAGAAACGCTGTTTGACTTCAGATTTATTTATAATAAATGTTTTTTAGAATAAACGTGAAGAAGTGACCGTTTTTACAGAAACCACTCAATCATAAAAGCAGCTGTGACTCTTCAGTTGACAGAAACCATTTAAAAAGCTCAAATTGTGGAAGTAAAAACAGTCCCACCATTCCTGTGGTTTCCATGGAGACCGTTTGTTGTCTCCAGTTTGCTGATAGACATTAAAGATTCAATCATGTGTTCCTGCATCCAGAAATCAACGTGGAAAAAACACCAGGAAAGAAAACAGCAGTCAGGAACCGAGGAGACCTGATCACACCAAAATATTTACACCCAGATTCACACGGTATGTACACATTTACACACACGGAATGTGGTTTCATTACATTAGTAAAGGCAGGTCGAGGTGTCCCCTCATCACACACTTATCTAATCACATCAAGTCCCTATTACAGCAGAGCCAAACACACAGGAGGCTTTCATCTAGTAAAAGAGGCCTTAGAAATCCGTCTTCCTATCTCGTTTAAATAAAAGCTATTTTCTGTACATTCATAGCTCACCACACAGTGGCCGTTCACACTCTGCAGTCCAGAAATAATCAAATATTTCCAGCTAAACAACATTTAAACCCTGGTTAAACATAAAACCCTTTGGATCACAGTAAAACCTCTGGCGGCTGATTAAAGAGGTTTGGATTCCAAACTACACACCCTGAAGAGATGTGTTGATCAGCTGACCCGACACTGAAGTCAGCTTCAGATTCCTATACAGGTGACTCTGTTTGCATAAAGGCGTTGATTTAATGTCAGAACTCAAACATCCAGTTGAGTTGATGCTGGGAACAACCAGACACCACAGGAAGTTCAGAGAGTCCGATCAGAAATGAGCACAAGGGAAGAATCCATCCTCAGATCCACCATTCCTCCCACAGACAGACGGAGAAACCAGTACAGCTCCAGTCCTGATCAGAGGAAGGAGGTGGCTCTTCATCTCCTCCTCCTCCTCAGCTCCCTGCTGCTCATCAGCTCCAGTGAGTGGAAGCACCTGAGATGGAAGGTCTGACGATCCCCTTTGGAGAAGGTTTGGACCCAAACCAGGACATCTAGAACACAGAACACCAGGTGGAGATGAGACAAGCAGCTGAAAACACTAAATGTCCCTCAGAGCGTTACGATGACATCAGCATCAAAAGGTTAAATGGTCATCGGGGTCATTCTGAGTGGCGTGTCATTTATTGATCTACAGTATGGACTAGGGGTGTGTATTGGCAATAATCTGCCAATATGATATATATATATATATATATATATATATATATATATATAACGCGCGCTTCACCTGGACCCGTGGCTCCCGGTCCGGGTGAAGGATCGGTTCGGATCCGGGAGCCGCAGCTCCAGGTGAAGTGAGCGTTCGGGAGACAGGAGCCGCGCCTCCTTCAGCTAGACCGGGGGAGCGGGTCCTGCTGCAGGTCCGGACTCCGGAAAGATCCGGGCCAGGATCAGAGTCTGCCATTTGGTAATGCCTGTAGATCTCTTAGACCCAGTGACCCAATTTAGATTAACGGCGTTATTTTTTTTATCGCGCGATAACAGTTTCGCGTTAACGCAGCGCGTTAACGGCGTTATCGGCCCAGCAATAATATATATAGGGCTGCAGCTATCGAATATTTTTGTAATCGAGTACTCTATCAAATCTTTTTTCGATTAATCGAGTACTCTAATAAATTACATGTATGTATATATAAATACCGTATTTGCCCGAATATAGGACGACCCTGATTATAAGACGACCCCCATTTTTCAAGACTGATCTTCAGAAAAAAGAATAAATTCACTTTTTAAAGAAACTATTTTTAATTAAAATTTGAGCAAATAATTTATATGATACCTTAATTATAGACTACTTTAATATTTGCTTATTAATCAGACAGGAATTAAAGTTCTATGTGACAACATATTTCAGTCAATTGGGGAAAAAAAGAGAAAAAAGAAGCTCTCTCTTCCTCACTCTGGCTGTGTGGGCCCTCCCTCCTCCCTCTCTCTCTCTCACTGAGACTGTGTGTGTGTGTGTGTGTGTGTGCGCGCGCAGCTTCAGAAACTGGTCCCGTGTGTGGACATCAGGCAGCGCAGGATCCTCAGGTGTTTTTCAGGCTTGAGGAAGAATGCATGTGTGAACCGAGCGCCACGCTCACCTGTACAGAGCTCACGCTGAAAACACTGCAGCCGCCGCGGGTCCAGAGGTCCGACAGAAGGTGTCGGCTCCATACGTACTAAACAGAACCGGACCGAACCAAAAACCCAAACTAGTCTGAAAACGCCAGAAGCTGGTGCTGGACTTTGCCATCAGGTGTTTTTATCCTCAGTGGACCTGTAACTTTGAGGTGGAGCGGACGTCTGGGACCGCTCGCGGTCTAAGAGCTGTTTCCTGCAGGCGCCGCTTCTGTCGTTTGAACATAAAGCATGCGCCCCCTGCTGGGGCGCGATAGTAAGACGACCCCCCCTTTTTAAAATTATTTTTAATGAAAAAAACCTCGTCTTATATGCGAGCAAATACGGTATACATGAATATACATACATATAAATATATATGTATGTATGTATAAATTACATGTACAATGTATAAATCTGAGAGAAAATAACAAAGTATTAAACATTTTTTAAATAAAAAATAGATATAAACCATGGTTTTGTGGCATATAAGTGCATTTACTATTATTACTGGTATTTATTGCTTACCTCGGAACTTTCTGTTATGTCACTGTCTTCCCCTCACACACCTTTTTTTCAGTCAGACTGAAGTGACAGCGCTGCAGCAGCAAGTTAATTCCATACGCAATGCGTGGCTTCGACTAATTGCTGGAATGCCTGTTTTTTGCGGCACAAATCTCATAGCATATGTTTCATTTTGCTCTGTTCCTGTTTACCTTTCCAAAATGCGGCGAAACTTTAGAGTTTTTCGGAATTTTTAACCCGCAACTCGCTACGGTGTTTTGAGAGGGAGGGGAGGGGCTCTCTGCTCCTCCGTCTCACCTGTGTCTCCACCCTTGTAGCTGCGCAGGCGGATAAATGAAGCATCTCAGTACCAAAGTCGGCACCGTGTTTTTTCGCTACCAGTATCTACCGACATCTTTCAGTCTGTGCCGGTCTAGTACTAGTAGTAATAGTACGGTCTAGTTGTCCGCCATGGCTTAAGATAAATTTAAGTTACATTCGCTACTCGCGTGTGCATTCATTGCAGTGTGTATGTGCGCCACTTATTTCGGTCCGGGTGAAACATGACCCTGGGCGATTGCAAAGCCATGAATTAATTAAATATGAATTAAACGAAGCCTCGAGGCAGAGAATTTGCCTCGAGGCTTTTTTGTACTCGAATTATTCGAGGTACTCGAAGAATCGTTTCAGCCCTAAATATATATATATATCAATCACGATACAGGGGCAACAATATGATATATCGCAATATTTATAAATTTAATTGCTGAAATACTGTCACAGCTGAACAGAAAAGTTATCCTCTTCAGGTCCACTGAGCTGAATCAATTCACTTTATGCTGAAATGAGCCTTTAATGCTACGTTGTCATGGTAACTAGCTACATTTGCTCACAAATTTGTCATGGTTCCTGAATATTTGACTCTGCTGTTGCAGATTTTATAGATTGCATAACTCCTGTCACAGTCTTTACTACATTTCTTTGTTTTGAAATCAAAATGTGTTCAGACCTGAGCTTTAAAAGCTGCTGGGGCTGACTGTATCCTCTCCTCTTCAGCCATTGGATAGCTGTGTGATGGCAGCAACATTTACCACTCACAGTACTATCACGAGATCTCAATGTTTAGTGGAAGCGGAGGACTGCTGAGAACTAATGAATGCAGCCAACAAGTGACTGGAGGTTAAAATGCAACATGAAAATGAATTTCTACTGCTCATTTTTAATGTAAATTGTTTAAGAATATCAATATAATATTGCAAAACGAAATATCGCAATATATCAGTGTATCAATTTGATTTTACACCCCTAGTATGGACCACTCCCACTGATGACATCAGAGTGGGCGGAGTCACAAGAAACGGGAAGATGCAGTCCCCGCAATCCGCACCCGGATAAGCGGAGGAAGGCGAGGCGAGGACAATGAACTTGTGACAGTTTTTAAAAATCAGAGCAGCTGTTTTGATGAGAGATTCCTTTTGCTCCACGCAGCGTTGTTTGTCAACTCGCTCTCTGATTGGCTACACGTCAATCTCCACAGGCAGATTCTCAGGGGACACCACACACGCTGCGATGTCGGGTCTAGACAATAAGATTGTCGGAGGAGGAGAATCGGGTTAAAAATCCTGCCGTGTGAACCGGCCTTTAGATTAAACAACTGTTGCATAAAAAACTCCCACTAATGCATTAGAGAAAAAAAAAAAACAACTGCTAGCTAACCTCTACAGTTAGAACACTTAATTACCTGTATTTTACATTTACATGTACCTATTTATTTTACCTATAAAATCCTAAAGTCTCAGGTGTTTAGGATTCTGAATCATCAGTTTAACACGTTTTAAATCAGATCTATTAGTTGTGGCCCTCACTCCACACACTGATGATATCAGAGAGGAACATCTGGATCAGATTAGACCAACCTACCTTGTACTCCAGAGTCTGCTTCAGCATCTCCTCCTCCTCTCGTGTGAAGTTGAGCAGCACAGAAACAGCTCGGATCAGTTGATAGGCCTGAAAACACCAGATGACATGTTCAGAAGGGGTTTGGACCGTCTCCCCGCCTGAAGGCGCCGCTGACCCACCTCAGCGTCTCTGGACGACATGAACTTCAGGACGACGTGTTTCAGGTACTCGAAGTTGATTTCTCTGGAGTCGTTGAGGTCTGAGGTGTTGGTGACGGTGGTGCTGGAGGTGGGGGGGCTCGGGGCGGACACTGGGGGCGGCTCTGGACTGTCAGCCTCAGGTTTCTCCGCCCGGCTGTCAGGCAGCTTCTCTTTTACTTCAGGTTCCGTCTCAGGCTTCAATTTCTTTAACACAAGAAGAAAAATCAATAAAGAATTTAGTACTCAGAGAACTGAGAAGAGTATAAAATCACTTCACAACCATAACGCCTCAAGAGATTACTATCAGCTGAGTCTGAGCGACGTTAGGTTTGATCACAGGAACCTGCTGCTGAGAGCGCTGTATCTGACAGATCTGATGAAACAAAGCATGTCTAGAAGTGGTGACGGCGTAAGGTCTGCATAGACCCGTCTCTCTGTTAGCTCAGGTTCTTTAATTCTACACAAACTTTATCAGACTGGATGACCTCATGAAGAAATGAGACCAGTATGGATTCAGGAGGAATCCCTCAACGCTTCCCTAAAACTCATAAAGCTGAACCTCATCTATCAGATATCAAACAGAAATTATGTGTTTTCTAGAGTCAGTAAGTCCAGAGTATCTATGTTCTATCTATGTTATTAATCAATGGATGGGTGGATGAATGAATTAATGGATGAATGAATTAATTAATTAATGGATGGATAGATGGATGAATTAAAGCGGCTCTCTGGAGCATTTTTCTCTGTATCAAAGTTTTCTAAATGTTTTAAATGATATTTCAGGTCTAAACTATGATCTATGGGTTGAGTTCCACAACATCTGTCATTCTGATGAAGACCCTCCTTCCTCCTAGAGACCCCTTTCCATTATTTCTTGCCGCCGACATTTTTCAGCCAATGAAATTCAAATTTCTGCATTCTCTCAACATGCACGCGCATCGACCAAACCTGTACCAGTAGGGGGCGCTGTCGTACAGGACGCTCCGTGTGTTTCTCTGCCGTCTCAGCCGTTCACTGAGGACTCACGGCTCATTTCTACTAAAAACCTACCCATTCTCCAGCTAAAGATGGATTTATTTTTATTTTTAAACCTTTCACCTCACAGAATGGCAAGGCTTGACAGGATTACGTGTTTATTTTGGTCAGAAAGTTCATCCAGGGCCGAGTCAAGTTCAGCTTCAGAGTCCAGCAGCAGCTCTCTGCTAACAGAGCTAATATCAGAAGCAGCAGGGACAGAGAGGGCTCATCAGACCCTCGTAGTATTGTTGCAATAAGATTGTGAACTGTGAGTGATTAAACCCTACACATTGAGCTGTACAGTTCATGTCCGAAGTATATGCGCCGCGCGCACGCGCGCACACGCGACTGGACGCGCGTGTCGAGATGTTTTGAGGAGGAGCCTTTGGACGCTAGATTCAAAAACTGCTCTCTTGATGAAATCCTCCGGAGTGCCGCTTTAATGGATGGGTGGATGAATTAATGGATGAATGAATGAATGAATGGATGGATGAATTAATTAATTAATTAATGGATGGGTGGATGAATGAATTAATGGATGGATGGATGAATTAATGGATGAATGAATTAATGAATGGATGGATGAATTAATGGATGAATGAATTAATGAATGGATGGATGAATTAATGGATGAATGAATTAATGGATGGATGGATGAATTAATGGATGGATGAATTAATGGATGGATGGATGAATTAATGGATGAATGAATTAATGAATGGATGGATGAATTAATGGATGAATGAATTAATGGATGGATGGATGAATTAATGGATGAATGAATTAATGGATGGATGGATGAATTAATGGATGAATGAATTAATGGATGGATGGATGAATTAATGGATGAATGAATTAATGGATGGATGGATGAATTAATGGATGAATGAATTAATGGATGGATGGATGAATTAATGGATGAATGAATTAATGGATGGATGGATGAATTAATGGATGAATGAATTAATGGATGGATGGATGAATTAATGGATGAATGAATTAATGGATGGATGGATGAATTAATGGATGAATGAATTAATGGATGGATGGATGAATTAATGGATGAATGAATTAA
>SSNR01000067.1:255135-301673 GCA_006937965.1 Callopanchax toddi | reverse complement strand
GGGGAAGATGTCGCGCAGACCTGGTAGACCCAAGCGTATAGTGAGGGTCTGCTGGGAACGCCTGGCAGAAGAGCCTGTCAAGATGGTCTTCAACTCCCACCTCCGGCAGAGCTTCGACCATGTCCCGAGAGCAGTGGGGGACATTGAGTCCGAATGGGCCTTGTTCCGCTCTGCGATTGTTGAGGCGGCTGTTGCTAGCTGTGGTCGCAAGGTAGCCGGTGCCAGTTGTGGCGGTAACCCCCGTACCCGCTGGTGGACACCAGAGGTTAGGGGAGCCGTCAGGCTGAAGAAGGAGGCCTACAGGGCGTGGCTAGTCTGTGGGTCTCCAGAGGCAGCAGACAGGTACCGGCGGGCCAAGCGGAGTGCAGCAGTGGCAGTTGCCGAGGCAAAATCTCGGGCGTGGGAGGAGTTTGGCGAGGCCATGGAAAAAGACTATCGGTCGGCTCCAAAGAGGTTCTGGTAAACCATCCGGCGCCTCAGGAGAGGAAGGCAGCAACTTGCTCACACTGTTTACAGTGGGGACGGGGAGCTGCTGACATCAACTGGGGCTATAGTCGGACGGTGGAAGGAATACTTTGAGGAGCTCCTCAATCCGCATTCCAAGGAGGAACCAGAGCTGGGAGACCTGGGGACGGACTGTCCAATCCCTGGGGCAGAAGTCGCTGAGGTAGTCAAACAACTACGCAGCGGCGGAGCCCCGGGGGTGGATGAGATCCGACCTGGGTACCGATGGATGTTGTAGGACTGTCGTGGTTGACACGTCTCTGCAACATTGCGTGGTCATCGGGGGCAGTTCCTGTGGAGTGGAAGACCGGGGTGGTGGTTCCCATTTTTAAGAAGAGGGACCAGAGGGTGTGTTCCAACTATAGGGGGATCACACTCCTCAGCCTCCCTGGAAAGGTCTACTCCAGGGTACTGGAGAGGAGGGTCCGGTCGATGGTTGAACCTCAGATAGAAGAGGAGCAATGTGGTTTTCGTCCTGGTGGTGGAACTGTGGACCAGCTCTTTACCCTCGCTAGGGTGATGGAGGGGTCATGGGAGTTTGCCCAACCAATCCACATGTGTTTTGTGGATTTGGAGAAGGCTTATGACCGTGTCCCCAGGGGCACCCTGTGGGGGGCGCTCCAGGAGTACGGGGTGGATGGTCTTTTGTTAAGGGCCATTCAGTCCCTGTACCAGAGGAGTGTGAGTCTGGTCCGCATAGCCGGCAGTAAGTCGGACCTGTTCCCAGTGAGGGTTGGACTCCGCCAGGGCTGCCCTTTGTCACCGGTCCTGTTCATAACCTTTATGGACAGGATTTCTAGGCGCAGCCGTGGTGTGGAGGGGGTGGAGTTTGGTGACAGGAGAATCGCGTCTCTGCTTTTTGCGGATGATGTGGTCCTCCTAGCTTCATCGAGCTCTGACCTTCAGCTCTTGCTGGGGAGGTTCGCAGCCGAGTGTGAAGCGGCTGGGATGAGGATCAGCACCTCCAAATCTGAGGCCATGGTTCTCAACCGGAAAAAGGTGGATTGCCAACTCCGGGTCGGGAGAGAGGTCCTGCCTCAAGTGGAGGAGTTCAAGTATCTCAGGGTCTTGTTCACGAGTGAGGGAAGGAGGGAGCGGGAGATCGACAGGCGGATTGGGGCAGCGTCTGCAGTGATGCGGACGCTGAACCGGTCTGTTGTGGTAAAGAGAGAGCTGAGCCAGAAAGCAAGGCTCTCGATTTACCGGTCGGTCTACGTCCCAATCCTCACCTATGGTCATGAGCTTTGGGTAGTGACCGAAAGAACGAGATCGCGGATACAAGCGGCTGAAATGAGTTTCCTCCGCAGGGTGGCCGGGCTCAGCCTTAGGGATAGGGTAAGAAGCTCGGACATCCGGGAGAGACTCGGAGTAGAGTCGCTGCTCCTCCATATCGAAAGGAGCCAGTTGAGGTGGTTCGGGCATCTGGTAAGGATGCCTCCTGGACGCCTCCCTCGGGAGGTGTTCTGGGCATGTCCTGCCGGCAGGAGGCCCCCAGGTCGACCCAGGACAAGCTGGAGGAAATACATCTTCAGTTTGGCCTGGGAACGCCTGGGCGTCCCAGCTGAGGAGCTGGTGGACTTGGCCGGGGAGAAGGTGGCCTGAGCTGCCCGACTTGGAATGCTGCCCCCGCGACCTGGACCCGGATAAGCGGAAGAAGGCGAGGCGAGACCTTTAGCGGCCTCGTTGTTTTGCAGAATTCTTTAGTGCAATTTAGCTTTTTTTTTTTACAGCGCATTTTGATCTGCGTCCTGAGAGATCGATTGCAGCACCGACGCTGCTGCCTGTGTGTCACTGACATGGGGTGCAGTGCGTCCTCTCCGGAGGCTGCATGCCAGTGTAGCTACCAGATCTGCTCTGGGTGCAGATCCGGTACCTACGCGGGACCACGGAGTGAGTCACTTCCAGCTCCCTGCAGCGCAGCAGGAGGTCAGAAGCACAGATCAGCTCAGCTCACTTGCAGCTTCACAGCAGGTGATCATGGTGCTGCGGGAAACACACGGTGTCCGGGCTGGATCATTCAGACGCGATCAATACATCAATTAAATTATTTATTCTGCCGTTGGGACGATCCAGTACCAAATGACTCATGAGAGTGTTTAAAGGATCCTTCACAGCCTGAAATATGAAGGAATAGTCATCTAAAAATGTAGTGTTTAAAACGGATTACTAATATTACTGCAATAGAAGAACTATATACTTGGTTTTATTAATTCAACAGCAATAAAGAAATAAATGTCTGTTTCCACATCCACCAGGGGGCAGCAGACACACACAGGGCATGTTTTTGATCAAAGTCCTACTCCTGATACTCCATCTGGTCACACAGAATCTCCCACCTGCAGACCTCCAGACCTACACTCAGACTCATTCCTGTTACAGGCGGTGTACTAAAAATGACTCTAGTCTGATCCTGGATGGTGTTAAATGAACGTGTTCAAATGTTCTCGTAGGCTTTACCTGGCATCGTCCCAGCTCTTCTGTCCTCTGCTTCAGAGCCGAGTTCATCTCAACCATCTGCTTCTCCAGGTTCGTCTGACCCAAAAACAGGAAGTTAAACAACATGAACCAAACTACAGCTAGAGGAATGACTCATCTAGCCTGGAATATTTATACATCCAGTCGTTCTACCTCCTTCTGCTACGTCACTGCCTCTGATTAAAAGTGAGTAAACCCACCAGTCTGTCCTCAAGCTGCTCTTTGTGTTTCTGTAAAGAAGAGCAGCTTCCCTCCAGACGGCTGACCTTCTGACCCTGATGCTCCAGGAAGGCCTTCTCAGAGCTCCACTCGCCCTGCTGCAGGAGACACACACACAGAACGACAGAGACACACACACAGAACGACAGAGACACACACACAGAACGACAGAGACACACATAGAACGACAGAGACACACACACAGAACGACAGAGACACACACACAGAACGACAGAGACACACACACAGAACGACAGAGACACACACACACACACACAGAGAGAGAGACACACACAGAACGACAGAGACACACACAGAACGACAGAGACACACACAGAAAGACACAGACACACACAGAGACACACACACAGAACGACAGAGACACACACAGAACGACAGAGACACACACACAGAACGACAGAGACACACACACAGAACGACAGAGACACACACACAGAACGACAGAGACACACACACAGAACGACAGAGACACACACACAGAACGACAGAGACACACACAGAACGACAGAGACACACACAGAACGACAGAGACACACACAGGGACACACACACAGAATGACAGAGACACACACAGGGACACACACACAGAACGACAGAGACACACACAGAACGACAGAGACACACACAGAATGACAGAGACACACACAGAATGACAGAGACACACACAGGGACACACACACACACACACAGAGGGACATTTATTGTTGTTTGTGTTATTGTTTCTATTCCTGTGTAAATAAATCCCAACAGCCTTTTCTTTGGACAGTCTGAAGGACATGTTAAAGCTGACTTGTGGAGCACTTTTCTATTAATCAAAGTTTTATACTGCAAATGTTAGTTCAGGTCTAAACTATGATGTATGGGTAGAGCTCCACAACATCTGCTATTCTTCTGAAGTCCCTCCTTCAAACATCCAGAGGATTTTAGTAGAACCTCGTTGGTTGAAGCGTTAGTTACCAGTTTCTCCATGTTCTGCTGTTTCTCTGTGATCTGCTGCTCTGTGATCTTCAGTCTCTCAGAACTCTCCACAACCTGCTGCTCCAGGACGGCGATCTGAACCCCAAAACAGAACGAATCATAAGAGACAAACACACACACCGTCTGGGCTACAGCTCCATCTCTCCTCTAACAGTCTGATCTAAAGCAGTGAATCTGATGATCTGTGTTGTAATAAAGACAGGAGAACGTCAGATCAGTCAAACCACTGGACACAGCGCTAGACATTTTAAACCTCCACCAAAGAGGGATCTACTACATTAGAGTGGTCTTTAGAACTTCTCATCTATATATTAGATTGTTTTATTGTTACAGGGTAAACAGGAAATGCTATGTCGTTTACCTTATTTACTTCAGACTGTTCCAATAACAGGGACAGAAAGACAAAAACAAACCACAGACAGGACTTATCAACTGGTAATCAGAATCATCCATTCAGTCTGAGCTGAACACAGCAAGGTGTCTCAGTGTGACTAGAACAAAAACTATGAGCCAGACAGCAGTGAGAACATTCCATCAGCTAGTCCTCCTTTAATACTTCAACTCACATCAAGAAAGCGCTCATCAGTGGCAGTAAGGTTACAGTCAGGGTGAGTACAGGATGGACTGATGTGACTACACTGGTCCTCAAAGGAGCGCTGTGGCAGGTTAGCATGCATAGACCTAGTGTACATGTGTACCAGTGCACGTCTTGTGTGCACCCCTGGATTTAAGACCTAAAATGTTCTGAAGCACATGGATGACCTGCTAGTTAAAGGGTGTTTGGGTCATTAACGTGCACATCAAGAGGAATTTGGTTAGGTTGGACTATAAATCAATCATCTGAACATTTAATCCAAACATCCTCAAAATGTGTTCTGTCAAGTGGTTGCTTTGCCAGTTAATGCCTTAAACCTGAATATAAATAAACCAGAGTCTAACTTTTCACTGACTGAAGTTCTAATAACTCTATGATGACAGGTTTTCTTTGATTTCCTGATGGTCTGAGATGCTGTGGGCCCTAATGACCCTTGACCCTGGAGGAACCAGCCTACCTGTGTGTCTGTCCTCTCTCTGTAGGCCCTAGAAGACTCCTCTTTGTGGCGGAGAAGAGTCTGCAGCTCAGAAATGGTGCAGCTCGTTCTGGATACCTGAGGTCAAACAGATGGGGTTAGAGCAGGGATTCCCAAACTGTGGTGTGTGCACCCCTGGGGGTGCGCGAGCTGCCACTAGGGGGTGCGCAAGATGAAAACTGCAATGGCGGAAATTTGAAATAATTACACATTTACAGTGTTTTTCCCCACTCAAAATGTGTAAATAAACATGTATACCATTACTGTGTGGAGCTGTGGGACAATATTTGGATGAACTCTGAGTCTTTTTTCTGTCAATCATGTGAACTCTTTCGAGCAGACCTTTATTTTGAAGGTGACGATAACTTTTACTATTAGTTCCGGGGCAAAGTTGCAAGGAGCTGCTGGTCTGTTTACCTCTCAAATGGATATTATTTATTCAAACAATCCTTCTTGACAGCTTGTAACGACTCTGCCGATTGATTCCATGTGTGTCCTTATTTAATCAACTCCATGGCGAGTCGTTTTCTTTGTTTCTTTTGTTTTTACTAAAGATGCAGCGCTACTTTCTGCCGCCGATGAGCTAATGGCTAACGGAGCTGGGTGTTCATTTAAAAACACTAAGCAGTTAGTTAAGCGAACCATCAGCTTAATCCACTGTAGTAACCTCCTGCTCACTTCCAAACATTTGATCAGCACTCCCCCATACACACCCACCGTCTTTACAAGATAAGCGCATCACATGGAAATGCGAGGGGCGTTTAATGACCGTAGGACACGCGACTCTCACAGTAGTCCTCGGTTACATATGATTTAATTATTAAACACTCAAAAGTATCGAAAATTTGTAACATTAATGATTCATAGGTACCAGGAATTTGTTCAAATGTCAAAGATCTCCACCTGGTGATTGGGGGTGCGCGAACATGGCTGGGACATAGAAGGGGGTGCGCGGCAAAAAAAGTTTGGGAACCGCTGGGTTAGAGACTCACTGGGTTTGATTCTCCAGAGGGAGGTCTGTGATCCTGGACCTGTCAGCAGGATTATTAAAATCAGCGTCATTAAAATCACATCCTTAGGCTGAATAATCACAGTCTTTCTGTGGAGCTGGGAGAACTGGTGAACCACAGTGAATTCATGAGTTCACAATAAAATAAAAGCCCAGTTAAACCATCAGCTCAGGACTGAAATGTATCTGGATACAGAATCAACGAGTAGAGCTCCGTAGAGCTGACAGGGACAGCCATGTTTAAACTAAATCAACCTGCAGAAACCGCAGGTGAACTAAACCCGTCCCATAACACCCCGTGGAACATCTGGGTGCTCATTTATAAAACTTTGCGTAGAATCCTTACTAAAACTTGCTTAAGCTCAGCCAAACAATTTCAGGTACGCACATTCCATTTCCGATTTATAAAACCCTGCAGACGCACAGATCCACGCAATTCTGCTTTATAAATCGATGTCAGACCTAGAACTGTGCTCAGCTGTTTTTGGGTCAGAACCCTCCTCCTACACACCCACATTCTGACATATACGGTCAATGCAAAGTACCTCATGAATAATTGCATATGCATAAACCGGTGGGTTTCTGGCTTTTAACAGTAAATCGTCACAACGGAGAGGTTTAGGAAGCGTAATTTTACAGAGGCTGAAACTCGAGGTGCTTGTGGTGGATGGACGGAAAAATGTTTTATTAGGTGGTGAAATGTGACGAATTACGAACACGGAAGTGCTCCGAGAGTCAGTCTCGCTGCAGCGCGCCTGCTGTCAGACTGACAGAGAGATCGTGAAGATCTAAGAAACGTTTAATGACAACATTTAATTTAATCCAAAGGGGAAGACACGTCATGTTGTTCATCCTATTAAACAGTCAACCTGCTGGATAAAATAATCGCTGGTTGAAACCTGAGAACGGCCGGTGACACCGGGTTTTACTGGTTCCGATGGTTCTGTTGATCTAATACTGGACCCAGTTGATCCATAGGATGCTCTAATGAATCTATCAGCTGATCGATCGTCCAGTCATTATCTAGAAATCTCTAAAAACTCTCTCCCATTCATCCGGAGTCTGCCTGCTGGCTGAGCTGCAGCGCATCCAGCGCATTACGCACAAGTGTCCCTGCAGGATTCCTAGTCTCAGAAATCACAATTAATGCACCAATAAGTGCAGTTGTTCTATAATCTGAAGAAGACTGGATGAACATAATGGGATATTTTTCAAAAATGTGACATATTTTCATTCAGATTTTAATTTTTATTCTTTTTAGAGACGGATTGTTGGTTCTGTGTGTCTGTGAGAGTCTACAAGTCTTAAATTGTGTCATAAATTCAACATTTTTCATCTCACCAGCTGCTCTGACAGGTTTCACATCTCCAACATGTGCTTACGCAAGGTCTAAAGTTTGCTTAGAGTTGCGCACATTTTTCCATTACGTTTTCTTTTATAAATCCCAAATTTTGCGTAAAAAGTGACCTGCGCAACTTTTTGGCCCATTTTGTGCGTAAGCACGTTTTATAAATGAGCACCCTGGACATTTCTCACGTTGCCGTGGAGACGATCTGGTCCACTGTCCTGTTTGTTGAGCTCCTGTTGATCAGTGGGGTCAGAACCCTCAGAGGTTTTTACACCTTCTACAAACTGAATGTTTGTCATGTCTCTGATATTTGACCTCTGACCTCAGGGTGAGCCTACTGGGACGTCCACTCCTGGGAGGACTGTGTAGAATTCTACTTAACCTGCATCTTAGTGAAGCAGGGACAGTGGACAGGTTTCCACTAGTGGAGAGGTGTTGGTCTGATTTCACAGCCCTGAGGACGAGAGCAGCGGTTTACCTGCGCCTCCAGAGAGCTGACCGTGTCAGCGTGGTTGGTCCGAGCAGATAAGAACTCTGCTCTGGTCTGGTCCAGGACCACCTCCAGGCTGGACTTCTGAAAATAAACAACAAGAACGAGTGAATGCTGAAAGAATCAGCTACATCAACTGATATTTCAAAACTAAACTGAAACAAATCCTTAGTGACTGTTGTGAATAAAAGCTTTAAAAGGAAAAAAAAACCCTGAAAAACAGCAGCAGAAAATTACATAGACATGGAAAACTTTATTAAAGCGTCATAAATCTGTTTAAATCTGAACCCAGAAGACGTGGAGAAACCAGAGGGACACGAGTCCTGGAAGAGGACAGAAAGCACCACGTCTGGTCCTAAACGACTGAAGGTGAGGGAGGAGTTAGTCAAGTCTCAGGCGTTAGAGAGGAGAACATCTGGACTCAATGAAACCTTCACTAAACTTAAACTGTGATTTTACAAAAACAGTAAAAAGAATCAAAAATTGATTCAACGTGGGCCCAAAGCTAAATAGATCAAAAAGTATCAAACAGCTTTTTACCAACAGTCCTTAAAAGAGATGAATGCTTAAATAAACCTGTTTAAATACCAGGCAGCAGGTCCTAAACTCTACATGGGTAAACCCCGTCTGAACGCTGACTCAGCATTCACCTCCTGGAGCAGCTCCTGGAGATGCTCGTCCTGACTCAGGTTGCCCTGCAGGCGTCTCTCTAGAGAAGACACCTTCTTCTGAAACTCCACCAACAGGCGCTCCTTGTCCTCCTCGGTCACAGCAGCCTGGAAACATACCAGTCTGAAAACCTGTTTCCACCCACCAGGTACTGATGCCTTCTAGTTCCAGTAAACCACCATCAGCGTTCTCTAAACCTCCTCTGACCTTTTGCTGCTGCAGCGTCAGGGCGTCGTGCTTGGCCTGTAGATCCTGGAGGGACTTCTCCAGCGTGGACACCATATTCTGCGACTAAAACAACAACAGGGATCACTCTGTGAACGTTTAGCAGAGCACAGCCTGAGCAGCGTCGGTTCAGAGCTAACCATCTGGAAGTCTTCAGAAACCTGATGGATGACCGACTGCAGCTGTCGACATCGACCTTCCAGCTCGGTGATCTTCTGATCGGCTTCTTCTCGGAGCAGCAGCAGCTCTTCTCTGCACACAGTCAGAGGCTTTAGTTCTGGGTCTGTCACCGCTCTGGGAGTGTGTGATGAGACACAGTAATCAAACATCTCACCTCTCCGTTTCCAGCTCAGAGTTGAGCCTGCTGCTCTCCTCGTGCTGCCGCTGAAGAGCCTGGACTTCGCCCCGAGCGTCGGACTGACCTCGTCTGGCCGACTCGACCTCAGCCTCCTTCTGCTGGAGCTCCTGCTCCCGCTGACGCAGCACTTCCTTCTTCCTCAGCAGCTACCACAGGACACGAGATACAACTAATGCACCAGGCAGAAAGCTAGCTAAAAAAAGGAAAACTGTGTTGTGTGTCACATTTCCAACTGGACTCACCATGTGTTTGACTTTAGCCAGTTCCTGCTGCTGGAAGCCCTCCAGCTCATCCAGGTCCTCCCTTTTCTGGAAGAACGTTAAGCTGTGGTCCATCATGTCCTCCAGACGGGCCGACAGGGCACTCTTCTCCTACACACACATACACACACTTATCCAAACACATCCAACCAATAGCTACTAGGGCTGCAGCCATCAGTGTTCTAATCATGATTCCTCTGATATAAACAACCAGCACTGCGCTCTCCTCTCAGATACGTGCACGCTCTCCTGTATGTGTTAAACGCTACGTGATTATTCAGCTCATTTATTTTAAATGTTTTTCAGCTACCAGTCAGCAGCCAGCCTGCAGGACGATTAAATCTGAACAGGTGTGTAGAGGTGAATCTGTTTGATCGACCCGAGTGTGACTACATGTCCTCTAATCATCCTAAACCTTCTGTCCTTACTACTGAGTCCGTCTGAAGGCAGCAGAGTCCTTTAGGATGGAAACAGAACAACTGCTGGTTCTACTGATAGAACGTCTAAACATTGGTAGAACTGATTTCAGCTCAATAAACAAAAACACCGATACAGGTCTGGACACGTAGAGCCGCTCTGCCTCGACTCTTATTTCTCTCTGTCTTAAACAGAGACCTCTGGTCTGACTAAAGACTTCTGACTGCAGAGGATCCAGATTTAATCACAGACATCAGCTGACTGTAGAGGCGACTAACCACTAACATCATTAATACTTACCTTTTCTAAACCAGACAACTTCTCCATCCACTCCTGCAAAGAAACACAGAGAACACACGATGAAAGCCCTCACATCAGTTACACAGTACACACAAAGACAGGTCCAAAAGTACCACACTAAAATCTGCAGCAGGATCAACAGAGAAGTCCAGACGCTGAATGGAAAGAGTCCTGACTGAACCAGGACTTTATCCTGGTGACATTTTCTGATAAATACACTCAAGCACTTTCCAAACCTTGAAAACACCACATTAAGTCTGAAGTACTTTCTAAGGTTGTATCACCTCAGCGCTGTAGACACAACAAGAACTCACCTGGTCTCTCTTATCCAGAGCTACAGACATCCCCTCAGCCATTTTGGCTCTGCTGGCCTGGTGAGACTCATTCTGCTCCTGGAGCTTCTTTATAGACGCTGTAGGTGAAGAGAGGACAACAGAAAGCACACGCAAATGTTAGTATGCAACCAGAGAAAAGCAGAAATGGTAAACACATCAGGCTGTTAGTGTCTGTGAGGAGGACGGGTTCATCCTGAGAGCAACTAGAGCTAGAGGCAGCAGAGCAGACATCGCAGGATCCATTAGAGGAGAAACTTTAATAACGCCGTTAGTTAAATGAATTTATGAAGCTGATGCTGGACTGTGTATCTGGAGAATCCACATGCTGAACGGACTCCTCAAAACAACAAAGGGTGGATTAGCAAGAGAAACAGAAGGAACCAGCTCCCCAAAGCAAACCTCTGAAGCCCCGTTATCAGCCAGCAAAGGGTTGAAGACAGGTGAGAGGGCAGACAGGTGAGAGGGCAGACAGGTGAGAGGGCAGACAGGTGAGAGGGCAGACAGGTGAGAGGGCAGACAGGTGAGAGGGCAGACAGGTCAGAGGGCAGACAGGTGAGAGGGCAGACAGGTCAGAGGGCAGACAGGTCAGAGGGCAGACAGGTCAGAGGGCAGACAGGTCAGAGGGCAGACAGGTGAGAGGGCAGACAGGTGAGAGGGCAGACAGGTCAGAGGGCAGACAGGTCAGAGGGCAGACAGGTGGGGACAAAGAGAGGTACGTACAATCCTGATGCCTTTCTAAGGCAATTTCAAGCTTGTCCTTGGTCTTCTGCATTATTCGTAGCTGCTCAGCGTAGTCTAGTGTTGGGAGGTGATGGGACAGGCACACACACACCCACACACACCAAAGAGGAGGGGCAGGCCAATCAGGAGACGGGCAACAGGAGGAGAGGGAGAAAACAAAAGGAGAACATGGTTGAGAAACAATGAAGGTAGTTACCAATGATCTGACAAAAACCATACTGGCATAAAGGCAGCATGAGAACGTGACCTTTAACCTTTACAAAAGTCACTAAGGTCAACAAAAAGAAAGAGGTGAGAAACAACACGACGTCTTCACAGAGCTCACAAAAACACCGAGACAACAAACCATCAGCAGCACTTCCTGTTCAACCTGCTCAGGTAACCAATCAGCTCATCACACATCAGACCACCTGGTAAATCAGATCAATAGGGCCGATCAGTTAAATCAGGTAATCAATGAATCAGTTACTCAGGTGGTCAATCAGGAAACCAGTTAAATCCACTGACCATGACTCTGGTCAGAGGACTACTTCCAGTTTATAGAGACTCCACCCACTCTGAGTGGGTGTGGTCCTCAAGGTAGATAAATACCTGATAGAACCCAAACACCCCATTAAAGCTCAATCGGCATTTTTTACATTTTAAGGTGGAACTCTAAAATTAGATTTATTCACTTTGAGAAATAATCCATTTAGTATCAAACAACTGTATCCAGATCTGAACTTTCTTTGAATAAAAGTCCATTTTTAATGTTCATTTAATGGTTTGTCTGAACACGAATTCATAGCGATCTAACGGGGTCAGGACCTCAACATGAGGACTACATTTCCAGTCCTGCTGCAAATTCTCAGAGACCAGAGAACACCAGGCCCGGGGTTAGGGTCTGTGAGCGAGCGCCTGGTGAACCGGACACATGGGCTCATCTCACTGTGGACCCACCACCTGCAGCAGGAACATGAAGGGTCTGGTGCATTGTGGATCGGGTGTGCAGCACAGAATGGGAGTTCACAGGTTTTAAACTAAATAAACAGCATGCGGGGATGTTTGGACAAACAGGAAGTGATTCTAATTTACAATTTATTGACTTAAATGACTTTGTTAAAGGTTTAATATGAATTTCTTAAACTAAAACTGATTAAAACCTTTTGAGTTTTCATCGACTAAAACTCTCTAAATCTATTACATATAGACATGATGACTAAAGTGTGACTAAAACCAATCAGCATTTTAGTCCAGAACACCAAAACTAAAACTAAGGCTGCCAGAAGCAACTGGTTTTAATCATGAGTTCAAATTTAGAATAATAAAACTGATTTATATAAAGTGAAATTCGCCTAAATTATTAACGTTTGTGATTCTCTGGCAAAAGAACCTATACAGTTCTAGTCAGAGGTTAAAGACAAACTAAATAATATCAATAATTGTATTAATATTTAGTTTGATTACTCTGATATCTGATTGACAACTTATTAAAATGTACATCGTTACACCTGTAGCAAGGAGCCAACACCTGAAGACCTCACCAACACCCTCAGAGGACCTCCAGGTTCTGGCTGATTGTTTACGTCACAGTGTGGTCTCCGTTGTGTGTGGAGGGCTTTGCGTGTTACATGTCCTACCTGACAACTTGGCCTCCAGCTTCCGGATCTGATCGTTCCTTCTGAGTAGCTGAGCTGACAGGTCATCTCTGGAGCTGCTACCATCAGACGCCTGCAGACACACACAGTCAGACTCACCCTGTCACACATATCTGGGTTAGGGCCAAGCATTTTCATCCCTTTTCACACGTCCCACAAATTGGAACACCGTCCCACATTGACTCTTTAACACCAAGCGCGTCCTCGTTGACGCATTTCTGCACTCCGCAATGGTTTGTGCTATAAAAAAGCTCAAATGATTTGAAGTTGCTCTTTCAGCTCAGCAAAGTGTTATTATGGTTATTTACGTTCCGTGGTTACATTAGACCCACGAATCGGCCTCCCTCTCACATGCGAATGTTTCAGGTAGGAGAAGAAATGAGTGACAGAGAGCAAGAACAAATTGAAATCCAGTAATAATAACCGTTGGCCTAGAGGTAGAGCACTTGCCTTTAATGCTGGAGACCTGGGTTCAAATCCCAGTCTGGACTAGCCACCCACATTTTTTTTTCTTAAGAATATATATAATGAATAAATTATTTATATTATTACACTGAATTTGTGTATTTTAAAGTACGATGTTTAAATTGTGACAATCCTTTAGTATTTAACATTGTCCCCCACCAACATGCTCTTTGTCCCTCATTATGTTGGTTTGGATCTGGTCACCCTGATCTGGGTACCGGTCTGTGGGTCATTTAGTATCAGGCCATCAGAACAGAAGAATAAAAAAAATTAACTGATCTGATGTATTGATCGTGATCGGTCCTGAACTAAAGTTCACCTCAATACTGTGTAATGTGACCTTGGTTGTCAATGACAGGTCAAAGGTTTCCTGTAGGTCTTCACCAGGTTTCCACACTGTACCTGGTATGTTGGTCTATTATGTAACCACTCCTTCGTTGTCCAGGTGTGTTTGGGATCACTGTCCTGCTGAAAGATCCAGACACATTTCATCCTCATGCTCTCACTGATGAAGAGGTTTTAGCCTGTCCTTAACACAGATCAGTCCTCCTGTCCCCGTTGAAGAAAACCAGCCCAAAGCATGATGTTTCCACCCCCATGCCTCACAGTGGGTCTGCTGCTCTGGGTTGTAACTCAGCATTCTTCCTCCTCCAAACACAGCGAGTGACGTTTCTACTAGTGTTGTCAAAAGACCCGGACCTTCGGTACCAAGTCAGTATTAAAACAATTTAAATGTTGCGGTTCCAGGATTTCTGAGGTACCGGTGGTACCGACCGGCGGCTCAACCCAGTTCTTGCTGCGCTATCAGAGCATTTTCGTACCGAAATTAGGTACCGAGAACCGTGGATTTTTACTGGTATCGGTACTGAATACTGACATTTTGGTACTGTGACAACACTAGTTTCTACCAAAGAGTTCCATTCTGGTCTCATCTGACCACATGACTTTCTCCCAGTCCTCCTCCGGATCATCCAGACGGTCTCTGGTGAACTTTAGACAGACCTGGATCTGTGCTGGTTAAAACAGGGGGCGCTGCAGGATTTCACTCCATTACTAATAGTAACCTTTGTTACTGTGGTCCAGCTCTCTTCAGGTCAGGGACCAGTTCCTTATGTAGTTCTGGGCTGGTTCCCCAGGTCATTTGTCCCCCATGAGGTCAGATCTTCATGGTGGAGGGAGATCATCAGTGGAATAACCGCTCCAGTGGTTGATCTCTTCTCACCACGCTGCTGTCCTGTTGTAGACAGACTCATCCAGTCTTGTTCAGGTGGACAATCTTGTCCCTGGTGTCCTCAGACAGCTCTCTGGTCTTGACCATGGTGGAGGTTGGAGTCTGACTGTCTGAAGGTGTGGACACTGGACAGGTGTCTTTATCCAGATAACCAGTTCAAACAGGTAACGAGTGGAGGATTCTTAAAGAAGTACCAGGTCTGTGAGGGCCAGGTCAAATACCAGAAATAATTCTTTAAAATCAGACAATCTGATTTCCTGGATTTATTTTACATTCTGTCTCTCAGTTAAAGTGTTCCTATGATGAACATTACAGACCTCCCATCTTTTTAAGTGGGACAACTGGCAGAACCAGTGGCTGCCTAATATTTTTGTTCCCCACTGTAAATCCCTGGGTGTTGACCTGGACAGCAGACTGGACTGGAGACACAGGGACAGAGCAGACTGGACCTCTGGAGGAAGCTTCTGGAGGTCCTTCAGTGTCTCCAGCCAGATGTTCTATCATTCTGTTGTGGAGAGTGTGATCACGTCTAATCAAATAAATGATCAGGATTTTATCCCTTAAAGCCAGTTTGATTAAATTATAATTTTTACAAAAAAAAAAAACACAAAAATTAGTTATTTTCCATCAAACTAATTCAGTCTGTTGGGGAGAATTATTTAACCCTTGCACGGTCTTAGGGGGTCAAATTGACCCCAAATGAATAGAAAACTCCATAGGCTCAAAAATAAGGACAGTGCTATGATTAAATCAGTCTGGGATGCATCAAAGATCGGATAAAACCTAAACTAATAAAGCAGCTAAGTGAATACTTTGGGATATTTATTGACATCTATAGGACTGCTTTAAAAAATCTCAGTCACCCCAAATTAGTTTAATCAAAAATAAGTTTGTTTTCACACAGGATTATTAGGAAATCAACCTGACATTTAAAGGGTTCAGATCCTCCAGATGATTGACAGGTTGGTGGTTTTGAGCTGGACTGAAGCAGACCTAAGCAGAAAAAAGCTGAACCAGAAATTAAGTAAAAGCTTGTTGTCCTTCAAGCCTCCAGAGGGGAGTGAAGTAAACTGACACCTAAAGGTTAGAGTTCATCTGTTCTATCTTTTACTGTAATGCTGGGTTTTATGTGGTTACCTATAAACAATAACCAGACCAACTCCTGGAGCATTAGGTCAGAGGTCACAGGTGAATCAAAGCACTTACAAAGTCATCTCCTGAGTCTGCTCCTACAGAGGTGATGGATTCCTTGCTGATGGTCCTGGGGATTCGTACACCGCTCCGAGGGGCTGTGGCCGCCTCCTCTGCGATCTTCTTCTTCAACTTGGCGAACATGTTGCCCTCTTCAGCAGCTTAACGAGTGCAGATTCTTCAGGAGACACATGGACCTCATGGGGTCTGGTTCTGACAGCTGAAGCAGAACTGTGAGGTTCTGTAGAGCTGCTCCAGTGAGGCCTGTTGGGTCGTTTGCATTCTGCTACATCTGGAAAGAGAATGGACTCGTCAAAATGAATAAATTCACCACATACATGATTAGCATACTTTAAACCCAGATGGTGGATAAAGACTCAAACAGCTGATTAACTCTGAGCATAGCTTCCTAAAAGTACTGTACAGTAAAAATCACTGCAGCAGCAGCTTCTCAAAATAAAATACTTTTATCAGAAGCTTTACTGGTCTTCTTCTATGGTGAGAAATTGTGAATGTCAAACAGCGCGTTATCGCCACCTACTGGTAAAGGATCCTTTTTTTTTCTTAACATTTTTTAGCCAAGGCAAAGACCCACAATAATTTGGTCCGCGCCCCACTAGTTGAGAGTCAGTGATTTACCAAAACACTGTAGTTATCTACCGCTTACATCCCAACAATGAGTCAGGCTAGCTGGCGTTAGCTCACTAGAACTGCTCTTCTTCTTACCGTGTCAGCCTCCACCGAGGGCCTACACACCGAGGACCAGACCCTAACCGCAGCTGAGCGTCTCCTCTCCGTCCTCACGCTCCAGGAGGCGCTAACAGGAGCGGACGAAGTGGAAAAAATGAAAGAACTCGCTGATTCCGTCTCGTCTGACAAGCTAGCAGCTACACGTCACCCCACAACAGATGACTGCGGACGTCACGACGCAACGTCTGTTGATTGGACGGAATAACTGAGAGACGTGGAGACAGCTGCCCCCTGCAGGTAAGAAAAGGAATGACAGCAACAAACAAGGAAATTCAGTGGGATTTTTACAGAATCACTGGTTTGCAGCTGAGTTTGATTTGACTAAAAACCAAAGGTATTCGCAAATAAATACATGTTTTAAAATGAATTCATTTTCATTTCAGTTCCGTTCCTTTCTAAAGCTCCGGGTCACATCAGGTAATCTCAAAGCCACAGCTCCAGATCCTTCAGGTCCAGATTCAGGACAACTGATTATAGTAAATGTGATTCAGATGGAATAAAAATAGATTCATTATAAAATGATAATTAGTCAAATTGTCCTGTTATAAAAGGAACCAGCTGATTGGTTGAAACTTTACTTCAATATAATTCTGAGCAGCTGGAGGGAGACAGTGGGAAGGAAAACTCCCTTAGAACAGGAACCTCGAGAACCAGAACCAGGACTAGGACTAGAACCAGGACCAGGATCTGAAGCAGAACCAGGCTCAAAAACAGATGTACTTTTTGAATTTATTTAAATGAATGATGGTTCAGTTTGGACTGGAGCCAGTAGATTTATCACACACTATCACAGATTTATCACACTAAAACAAAAATCAAGTTTAATGATCAACCATAACAACCATCATATGGTGGCGCTAGAGAGGGAAATGTTCCTCTTTACCTTCAACCAGCTGCATCTGATTTAAACAAAACACTTCACAAAAAAATCAAACTGCTAAGAAACCCAGTGACTGAACAGAACTACATCCTGCTAAACTATTCAGTCAGTCAGCAATAATCATCAGACTGAACAGTCCAGTAACTGGCATTTCACCTGACTCACTGTTTAATACAGAATATAAGAAATAAATATTAGAGCTATTTAAAATAACTCACAACACTTATTCCAAAACACTTCATAATGAAAGAAACATTTCCTCATGTAGTGATCCAGAACCAGAAGGGTCCACAAAGGTCAAAGGTCACTGTTCTGGTCAGTCTGTGGACTGAGACTCATTGAGGCTGTGATCCAGAACGAGAGAACAGTCAGAACCATAAACAGTCTACACAGAACGCGCTCCACGTCTCTCCTTTCCTCCTGTCACTGACTCACACTCTCCTCTGAATAAAGATGAATCTAGTTATTGTTAGTTAATCTAGTTAGTGTTAGTTAATTCGTGTTAGTTAATCTAGTTAATGTTAGTTAATCTAGTTAGTGTTAGTTAACTAGTATTAGTTAATCTAGTTAGTGCTAGTTAATTAGTGTTAGTTAATCTAGTTAGTGTTAGTTAATTTGTGTTAGTTAATCTAGTTAGTGTTAGTTAATCTAGTTATTGTTAGTTACTCTAGTTAGTGTTAGTTAATTCGTATTAGTTAATCTAGTTAATGTTAGTTAATCTAGTTAGTGTTAGTTAATCTACTTAGTGTTAGTTAATTTGTGTTAGTTAATCTAGTTAGTGTTAGCTAATCTAGTTAGTGTTAGTTAATTTGTGTTAGTTAATCTAGTTAATGTTAGTTAATCTAGTTAGTGTTAGTTAACTAGTGTTAGTTAATCTAGTTAGTGCTAGTTGATTAGTGTTAGTTAATCTAGTTAATGTTAGTTAATCTAGTTAGTGTTAATTAATTAGTGTTAGTTAATCTAGTTAATGTTAGTTAATTTATGTTAGTTAATCTAGTTAGTGTTAGTTAATCTAGTTAATGTTAGTTAATATGGTTAGTGTTACTTAATTAGTGTTAGTTAATCTAGTTAGTGTTAGTTAATCTAGTTAATGTTAGTTAATCTAGTTAGTGTTAGTTAATCTAGTTAATGTTAGTTAATCTAGTTAGTGTTAGTTAATTAGTGTTAGTTAATCTAGTTAGTGTTAGTTAATCTAGTTAATGTTAGTTAATCTACTTAGTGTTAGTTAATCTAGTTAGTGTTAGTTAATTAGTGTTAGTTAATCTAGTTAGTGTTAGTTAATCTAGTTAATGTTAGTTAATTAGTGTTAGTTAATCTACTTAGTGTTAGTTAATCTAGTTAATGTTAGTTAATCTAGTTAGTGTTAGTTAATCTAGTTAGTGTTAGTTAATTAGTGTTAGTTAATCTACTTAGTGTTAGTTAATCTAGTTAATGTTAATTAATCTAGTTAGTGTTAGTTAATCTAGTTAATGTTAGTTAATCTAGTTAGTGATTTAATCCTGTTTCATTATATTTATAGAGCTCTAATAATGAGTTATTTGAGTTTGAACCATAAGTTCATATAAATCTTTATTCTGGAGTTTTCTCAGAAAACAGAGTTTGAGGATCTTGACTCTATCCAGGCTCGTGATTGGTTGAACTTATTTTGTATTTAAGGTTCCTGGATTATCCCAGAGCTTTTGCTGCTGTGGCCCCTGACTCTGGACCTCCCTCCCCCTGATCCTGAGATCTTTTGAAGCAGCTCAAACCCATCTATTCAAACCTGAATTCCTGTAAAGTCTTTCTGCTCTGTTGTCTCCCTTTCCATTCATTATCCTGTAAAACACCGCTCTGTGTACATTTATCTAGATTGTTATTGTCTTGTCTGTGAAGCAGCTTGTGATTGAGACACTTCTTCTTCTGAGTCTCCATGACAGGAGGACCGGTCTCTGCAGTCCTCTGAGGGTTTAGAGTGGAGCCAAATCTCTGACCCATCAAGCTTCAGAAGGCCTGCGAGACGATCACAGAGTCAAAGGAATGAACTCATTTACCACCTTTGATGAAAACACTTTCACCATCTTTTATTTTCCAGCAAGTTTCTATTTTTGATCCAAATAAGAACTATTTTAAAAACCAGCTCAAAGTTTCATTAGAACTGTTAGATTGAACAGTTGACCTGAACTACCAGCCAAGTGGTTTTTATCCTGATGTCATCTCTGGACCAGCCTCAGACTCAGGTCACCAGGAGAAACTGGAGAATAGACTGGTGAGCCTCCATCCTCTAAGATCTGTACCCTGCTAAAGTAAACCTGGTCTATTACAAACCTGTGTCAGATTGCAAATTAAATAATCGTCCAGTCATTAATCAATTAAACCAAGCCTGGTTAGTTTTATTAATTCTCAAACCTCACACACATCGGTTCCTCCTGAAACCTTTCATTATCACTCTTGACATGTGTTTGTGTCTTTGTTTGTTTAATTCATTAATTTATTATCATGTTTAAAGTAAAGTTTGCCTCTGTGTCAAACTAGTAATGTTTTTGATTCCCTGAAAACCCAAAGACTCTCTGGTGAAGTCGATCACATATTGAGTCATTGAATAAATCCATCTTATATTAATATTTATATTTTGGTTTTCAGACTCAAATATCCTGAGCGCTACAGGCAGATTTAACATTTTATCCAAACAAGATAAAAAGTGAAGTTCAACAGGATTCATAAGATGTACTTTTCCTCTGAATTCCTTATCAGTAAATAAGGGAAATGACATCGTGTGAAGAAAGTTGAGCAGCACTTCACTTCAGTTTTAGGTGAAACACTGACATCATTTGGAGGAATTAATGGTAGAACTGGGCGTGTTCACGTCTCCTTCAGGAGGTGATGTAGGAGACACCTCACTGAATGATTGGACAACCTTTTCTATCCCAGACTAAGGCCTGAGACCCACTGGAGACAGGGCTGGGACCATCTTTTGTGTTGTTGAGAATCACTGGTGTGGAGTGTTAGAACACATGTGATGGTGGGACCCTATAAACCCACCAGACACAAGGATGGATTAAAAGGATTTATTACAGCAGGTTCCTGGCTTCATCCCTGCTCCCTGACAGAACTCCAACACCTGATGATGGGAGGTCGCTCAGTTACCTCTGTGACCTGAGAACAGCTTTGTTATTTTATGACATACTGTAGGTTTGAATTGTTTATATTGTGTTTTTATAACTGATACATGTGATCTTATGTTTTGACCTGTGTTGATCAGAGCTTTGTGATGTATTTATATAGCTATCTGCGAAAGGAGCTACAAATACTTTTGACAGTACTTTAAAACATTTTTGCAAACAAACTCCTTTCCTCTCACATTTTTTATAGAACAGAAACAAATGAAACATCAGATCGTAGAGATTTCTTTCCTGTTTGTAGGGAACCATGTGGCTGGAGGGGGTTACAACCTGCCTGCTTTTGGTTTATAAACACATTTCAGTCATTTTAACTGAGTTTATTCTTGTATCCCTTCCTGATCTTTCTTCCAACTTTCTGCCTGTGAATCTAAAAAGTTTTTTGCCTCTTATTTAATTTTGATTTCACAATCCAAAAGGCTTTCACAGCATTCACAATGATATTAGGATCTTTATTCTGCTCCATCTTTAATCTGTCAACACAAATCAGCCAAACATTTCAGCTAATGTTGGCTAATATCAGCTAATTAGTGCTAATGTCAACCAATGACTAATTGTGGCAAATACTAGCTAATGATGGCTAACATTAGCTAATGATGGCCAATGTCATCTAATGATGGCTAATGATAGCTAATATCAGCTATGTCAGTTAATTGTGGCTAAATGATGGCTAATATGATGGCCAATGTCATCTAATGATGGCTAATGATAGCTAATATCAGCTATGTCAGTTAATTGTGGCTAAATGATGGCTAATATGATGGCCAATGTCATCTAATGATGGCTAATGTAAGCTAATGTCTAATATTAGCTAATGTGCCTAATGTCTGCCAATGCTGGCTAATATCAATGACAAATTTCAGCTAATAATGGCTAATATTAGCTAATGACAGCTAATATTCAAATAGTAGATGGCCTGTATTTATAGAGCGCTTTCAAGTGTTCTACACTCCCCCAAAGCGCTGTACATCATTCACATTCATACAGCCAATGATGGTTTACATCAGCTAATGATGGCTAAAATCAGCCAACGATTGCTAATATCTGCTATGATGGCTAATATCAGCTAACAATTGCTAAAATCAGCTAATGATTGCCAATATCTGCTAATGATGGCTAATGTCAGCTGATGATGGCTAATATCAGCTAATGATGGCTAATATCTGCTAATGATGGCTAATATCTGCTAATGATGGCTAATATCAGCTAACGATGGCTAATATCTGCTAATAATGGCTAATGATGGCTAATGTCAGCTGATGATGGCTAATGTCAGCTAATGATGGCTAATGTCAGCTGATGATGGCTAATATCAGCTAATGATGGCTAATGTCAGCTAATGATGGCTAATGTCCGCTAATGATGGCTAATATCAGATCAGCGTCAGCCATTTTCAACTCATTCTTTCAGCGCTCAAACATACGTTCGCAAAAAAATAAGTTTTCTAGTTGGTACTGAATTTATTTTAATCTTAAATGTTTTTCTTTTAAATGCTGAAATGTGATTTTTGTATTTTTATAAACACTTTGGAAGGTACCACATGTATAAAACAAAAGAGCCTTTATTTTTACATGTGAACTCTAAGGTCAACATTGTTGATTTCTAAGCTCATAGGATGTCACTCTGTAACAGAGCAGAAGACCATAGTTTACTTTGTGCAGTGCTTTTATCTTACATTCAACTAAACATATCACAATAGCAAAATAAAATTAATCAGTCTATACAATACTGCATGTGCACCTTGCTTAGCAGTGTTTTATTCTGAAGGGGAATGAAGACTTATAAATATGAATGCATTACAAGGATCAGCTGATCTGAATCCTCCTTCCTTTGATGTAATACCTCAGTGACTCAAACTGCTGAATAATAATGATAAATACACAGGGTCAGGAGAGAGTTGGCACCAAAAAAATCCACCGTAAAGACACTAAATGTATTTTACAACAAAAAAATGGATCGACAAGTGCGGCACCTCAGTCTGAGTTGGTGTTTGCACCAACGTTACTGAGCTGCTGGAGCCTCGCTGAGCTCACAGGAAGTAAGGAGTTGTAGTTCGAGGAGGGATGACTCGCTCAGAGTCAGGCACCGCCCTGAAGAGCTTTGGCTCGCGCGTGTTAGCGTCTTTAAACACCATGATGGAGGCGATGTTGCCACAGCGGTAGCAGTAGTTAGGAGCCGACCACACAGTGACCAGCTTCTCGTCAAACATGAACTTGTAGCCTTCATGGACCAGCTGGTGAGCCCTGCAGATCAGTTTCAGGTTGTTGATGTGAACGAACTGCAGAGAAGAAGGTGTCTCCATCACATAAAACCATAAAAGTAAAGCAGCCATTTATTTGATCCATCAAACACTCAGGCCCTACCTCATTCGTGACCTTTGCACCAAAGAGCCACCCGGCTCCTCTAGGACTGATGGCCCAGGTGTCCACATCTTCGGGGTCTGACCACACCAGGTCACAGAAAGCTCCTTTGTGGGGGATCTCCTGGTTCCTCTCAATGGTTCTGATCTGGTCCAAGGTCTTTATGTCTGGAGAGAGGCCGCCGTGGACGCACAGGATTTGCTCGTCCATCAGCTGGCAGGACAACACAAAAACCGTGTCTTACTGCAGTCTCCACTCAAACATTTCTCCTGATTGTGTCTTAAATAAAGACGTTTTACTGCAACAAACTGCAGAAAGTTCAGAATCTGACTTCGGCGTAGAGATCTGTCTTCACTGAACATCTAAATCACGACCAACCATCATGGCTGAAGTCAGAACCTCATTGAGATAATGAATCATATTCTTTTTAGATTGAACTCGATAAGGAGACACAAGGACAGAAGAATAAAGACACATGCTTGAGTTTAAGCAGTCGTCTTTAAACATCAGTGGTCAAACAAAGCAAATAAAAATGATCCACCTGGACTTTCTCAGACCTGCAGCAGCTACAGCTACATGCCGACAGGACCAGACGTACACACCTGACTGCATCTACACACACCTCAAGTACAGCGAGTGTGTCTGACTACAACCTAGAGTTGGGCGATGAGATGAATCCATCCATTCTAATGGATTTGAAACAAACACAGAAAACCTAAAGGTGTTATGGAGCCTCACAGATTGCAGGGTTGTTTTAAATACTCAAAAATCAGCTGCTCAGTGGTCACAGATCTACAGCAGCGTCTCTCCTGATCTGTCTAGCTACACTATGGTGAATCCACGTGATCAGGGACGTAGGTGCAAAGGGTCAATGATGTCATCCACCAACCCGTGGTCTGAATCCAACCCTGGGTCATTAATCATCACACAATAAACAGTATCAACAGCAACGTCTCTACTTACAGCAGCGACCGTTAACATGTCAAACACCTTGGTGCAGTACCGCCAGGCGTTCGCGTTCCCATACTTTGTCTGGCACTCGTCTGTAAGACACGGAGGCGTTACAGCAGAGACAGAAACGTCTACACCCTCACATCAACGTCTTCCGTCTCGACTCACCGTAGAAACCATAAACTTGTGTGATCTGCCTGCTCTCGTGGTTTCCACGCAGAAGAGTGATGCGGTCAGGCCATTTGGCTTTCAGCACCAGCAAATACGTGAACGTCTCCAAACTGTAATAGCCTCGATCCACAAAGTCGCCCTGCAGAGGAGAAACGCTGGTTACAGACAGAGGATGAAATCTACTGAGACGGACAGAAACACACCAACCATGAAGATGTAGTTCGTGTCTGGAACCTGGCCGCCGGTCCGGAACAGCTCACAGAGGTCGTAAAACTAAAAGAGAAGAAAACCAAAGATTCAGTGTGGACACAACATTTTCATTGGCCCAAAACACAAACATACACTTTAACAAAAACTAGAACTACTGGGATGATTTGAGGTACCTGTCCATGAATGTCTCCACACACTGTTACAGGAGTGGAAACAGGCTGAACGTTGGACTCCTCCAGCAGGAGATCACACACGTAATCACACAACCTCTGGACAGGACAGAAACACACACAGGTCATAGCTGTGATACGTTGAGTTACGCTGTGTTACATTTAGGGATGCACGTTTCCCAAGATTTTTTTAACCGTCTATTGAAGCATTTAACAGTCAATAACCGGTTAACCGTAAAGTCATGCCACCGACCATAGAAAAAGTATGAGCTCGGCTCCAAAACCAGACATGGGCCGTATCTGAAAGGTTTGGACCGGGGCAAACCGAGCAGAGCCGATGCTCATCTGTAAGCGCCATTAGAGGAGTCTCACAGCTGGATTGTCTAACTTCTAACTACAAGGTCAGGAGGACACAGCACTCTGTTAGTCTCGTATAACAACAATTACCAAACCCTTTAATGAAGAATAAACCAAAGGAAAAGAGAAGTCTGACTTCAGAACCTCTAAACAGTAAGTGGTGATTTAAAGCAGGGGTCCCCAACCACCGGTCCCCGAGTCATTTGGTACAGGTCATCAGAACAGCTGAATAAAAATATATGATTGATGTATTGATCATGTCTGAAAGATCCGGCCCAGGCACTGGCATGTTATGTTGTGGTATGAAGCCCACAGCCTGCGATCACCTCCTGAGTGAGCTGAACTGCTCAGTAATCCTCACTTCCCGCTGTTTCACAACAAAGGAGTGCTCCTAAGGGTGCATGAGTGACACATTACTAGCGTACTATCTGCCCGACAGATGCAGTCCCAGTGTTGCCTGCAACCTTTACTTTGGTCATTAGATGTAGTTTCCAACAGCTCTTTTAACCCCTCGTCTTCCACCAGGCAAGGACTGGCCATCTGGCATACCGAGCACTCCGTTATCATAGATCCTTCCTCCAGCAGCTGTTAGACGCCGGTATAGCCATCACTGCTCCCAACTAACTGCATCAGTGTTTACATCCTGCTGTTGCTGAGTTTTAATTTATACACAAATATATTTAGACATCCTTCAAAACAAAAACCCTATTCAGTGTCACACTTCTGTGACTCAGTATCTGATTAATGATTGAACATTATTTTATTACTAGTTTTTACGCTGCTATTATAATATTTTTGTGGCATCATTATTTTTATGGTGTAAATAATTTTACCATCCCTATTCTTATTTTCTATTTTTATATATTTTATCCTTGTGTGAATCAGTTCGTTCTTAACTTGCCGTCACTTTGCTGCTGGTGCATCTGAATTTCCCTACTAAGGGACAAAAATGGCTTTTCTATTTTTTTCTATTCTAAAACACTATGCATTAAAATATGGCTGTAATTATTAATCACAATTAACATGATCATTACACTCCTAATTCTTCTATTTTTCTCTTTTAAAAAAGTAGAATTATGCACCTGGAATTTAAAGAGTTAAAATCCAGAAAATGTATTTAATATTTAATTGTTTTGATCAGGACTGAAGTTGATCAAAGAGTCATCCCTAAACATAAAAAAATGATTCATCAGAAATATTTTTAGAGCAGATTATGAACATGTTGTCCTCTAATGACTCAAGAAGAGAGTACATGTTAAAACTGATACTTCGCAAAAAACTATAATGGAATTAAAAAAAAAACTTAAAAACTAAAAATGAATCAAAAAAACTATGAATGAATCAATTGAAGGAGTCAAAGTTAAGATTTTGGATTTTCGTTGACATGTCCGAGTCTGATTTGAAAAAAGAAAACACCCCTACCATCAAAACTTAGTTTTCTGAGGAAAAACCAATACGTTTTTGTATTATTTCATTATAGTAAATAGCAGTGACGTAATGTAAACAATCTGGGGTTGTTAAAATCCTCAAAATTATTGAATGTTTGGTAGTTTTGCGCAGGGCTGAAGTTGCATCACAGATTAATGCAAAACATCGGAAAATAATAATAATCTGAAATGTTTTTATAGCAGTTTTTGGGAAGTGGAGATCTTTGTCCAGTAAAGACTCAAGAGGGAATAAAGTCACTCCTGAAGAAACGGTTTTCCTACAAGGCTGGCTGTTCGTTACTGCGTCACCAGGCTCAACTCTGACTTTATTTTTTAATCCTGATATAAACGTGTAGCGTTAGTTTCGCTCCACAAGCTCAACATGCTTACAAACAACTACAACCTCCTTTAAATGCCTCCTGTTGATTCTTCTTCAAAAAGCAGCTGATAAACAAAAACTTCCGGTCAAACACAGCTGCTAGAACAAGCTAACGCTAGCTTCTCGCTCTGTTTCGGTAAAAAGCGGCACACTCAAACAACCAGCTGACACGAGGTTCAAACAAAACATATTTTACTAACGTCATATTTACCTTGAGGTCGTTTTCTGGAAGATATTTGCACTGTTTAGCGATCTCCGCATATTTATCTAAATCTAGTGGCGCCATTGTGTGTTAGCGATTGTTTACACGCGACTTCCGGCGCCGCTTCAGCTATGTTCAGTTCCCGTCCTCTACCGCCAACTAGCGTCTACGTGGGGGAACTGCAGGATTTTTAAAATTCATTAAATAAAAATAAAATCAGGGGCGGTTCTGGTTCTGGGGGTGGGGGTCTTGACTTCATTAAGCTTTTTGTTATTGTTGTTATATTTCTTGTGTATTGCTAGAGCACATTTTAGCTGATTTGAGGTGTTGAAACTCTGTGAAAGAAATGTGTTCTATGTTTTTACAACAGATATTAAGGTATGTTTAAATTGTATGGTTTCATAAATAAACCACATTTGTCATAAACCAAAGAAGTGTTGGGATCTCTTTCTACTTAAGAACTTTCTGCTAATGACAATACATCAGTAACAGTTAAAAAAATAATCACTTTCTTTTTGGCTGCATGTGACCTTTGCACATTTTTACAATTTAGATGTGTAATTGTTGCTGTCTGAATTGTAACCTTCTTTTTTGACCCATTGTTTCAGCTTTAGCTGAATGTTATGCCACTGCTTAGTTTTATACTCTTTTAGTCGTTATGTGAAGTGTTTTGGTTTTTGACTAAGCATAAGTTGTCTGTCACTTTAGCTGTGTAAAGATTTCTCTGTATTACAGTTGTCTCTTTCAGATAATGTATATGTTTATGATTTTCATGCCATTTTGCTATTTAAAATAAAGCGAACTTTCCTTCATTATTCTTGTAGAATGTACTCAATTTAGATTAGTAATTGTAAAAGGCCAAAATGTGTTAAATATAACTACAATATATGTTAAACATGTTCAATCTAATTAATATTAGTTGTAAATCTGTTGCCTTAATTTTATTGAGTAGAAGTAGGGTAAATGTAGTTTTATAGTACATTGATGTAGAATTGTAAAAAATGTTATTAGTAATTTTTACAAATTTAGAGTTCTGTTTTTCATATCAACTTAAAATGAGAAGCTCAGAGAAGTGTTGCAAGTAGCAGGTTACAGGTCAGAGTCATGACCAGGCTGTGACTGGGACACTCTGGGCTCAATGCAACATTGCTAATAATGGGGAAACATGCTCTTGGACAATGGGTCTCAAAAGAGACATCAGAGCTGCGTATTTGGCAAGTCATCTGGCCTCACAGGACATGTTCCTGAAGTGCAGCGCCGGTGAGCGCTGCTCGTTAACGTAGCAATACGTGGTCCCATATCCGGGGGAGACGTGGTCTAGGATTACATGGGAGGGGTGAGATCTCTGGAACTGTGTTAGCTGGCTAGCTTGTTTGAAGATTACACAATGCAGCTTTAAAGGTGAATCTAATCTATGAAATCGACTCATTACATTCAAAGCCAGATATTTCAATCAAGTCAAATTGTTATAATTTCAATTATTATGGCTACAGCTCATGAAAACCTCAAGTTCAAAGTCTCAGAAAATTAGAATATTCTATGAAATCAATAAAACAATGATTTTTAGTAGAGGAATATGGGACCTCTGGAGAGTATAATCACACAGATGTACTCAGTACTTGGTTTGAGGCCCCTCTGCATCCATTACTGCCTCAATGCAGCGTGGCATGGATGTGATCAGCCTGTGGCTCTGCTGAGGTGTTATGGAGGATAGCAGCCTTCAGCTCTTCTGCATTGTTCACTCTCATGTCTCTCATCTTTCTCTTTACAATGACCCATAGATTCTCTATGGGGTTCAGGTCAGGCCAGTCTGCTGGCCAATCAGAGCTCAGTAATCCACTGAACCAGGTTTTGGTACTTCTAGTAGTGTGAGTAAGTAAGTAAGTAAGTAAGTAAAGTTTATTTATATAGCACCTTTCACAGAAAAAATCACAAAGTGCTTCACAGAAAACAGAATCAAACATGATAAAACAAATAAAATCAATAAAACAAACAAAATATCATTACAAATCAAAATCATTAAACAACAACAAGAGAACATAAAAGAGTTATTTAAAAGCAGTTTTAAATAATTGGGTCTTCAGCTGCTTTTTAAAGGAGTCCAGACTGTCTATACAGCGTAAAACTAAAGGAAGTTCATTCCAAAGTTGCGGTGCAACAGACTGGAAGGAGCGATCACCTCGACTTTTAAATCTGGTCCTTGGAACTGTTAGGAGATTCTGGTCTGTGGACCTGAGAGCTCGGGTTGGAGCGTACGGCTTTATCAGTTCAGTAACATAAAGAGGAGCTTGACCATGTAGGGCCCTGAAAGTTAGAGTCAGGATTTTAAAATGAACTCTACATTTAACAGGTAACCAGTGCAGAGACCTCAGAATAGGAGTGATGTGATCTTTCCTGTTTGCTCCAGTGAGGAGCCTCGCTGCAGAGTTCTGGACCAGCTGAAGGCCATAAAGGGCTTTTTGGTTCAAACATGTGAAAAGTGTGTTACAGTAATCTAGACGGGAGGAGATAAAAGCATGAAGAACCATTTCCAGTTCAGGTTTTGACACCAACTTTCTCAGTTTGGAAATATTTCTCAGATGATAAAAACAGTTTCTGACCAGCTGTTTTGAGTGACCTTCAAGAGACATTGATTGGTCGAAAATAACACCCAGATTCCTCAGGTTTGACTTTACAGCAGAACTTAAATGTCCAATCTGTTGACTGATCAGAGGGACCATCCTATCAGGGGCAACAATCAGACATTCAGTCTTTTCAGGGTTTAACTGAAGGAAGTTCTTTTCTAACCAGTTAGTAAGAGCTGACAGACACTCCAGTAGTTCAGACAGTTTGTAGAACTCTGAGTCCTTGAAGGAGCAGTACAGCTGAATGTCATCTGCATAAAGGTGGTAGGAGACATTGTGACATCTACTAATGATCTGTCCAAGAGGATGGAGATATAGTAAAAACAGGAGTGGACCCAGAACAGAGCCTTGGGGTACCCCACAGAACAGATCTGTAGTATCTGACATGATGTTGTTTATATGGACACTGTGTGGGCAGGAGCCAAGTCCTGCTGGAAAATGAAATCAGAATCTCCATAGAGCTGGTCTGCAGAAGGAAGCTTGAAGTTCTCCAACATCTCCTGTAGAGGCTGCGTTGATTCTGGACTTAAAGCTCAGCGGACCAACACCAGCAGATGACATGGCTCCACAAACCAACACAGACTGTGGAAACTTCCCTCTGGACCTCAAGCATCAGGGATTGTGTTCCTCTCCGTTCTTCCTCCAGACTCTGGGACCTTGGTTTCCAAATGAGATGCTAAATTGTCTCATCAGAAAAGAGGACTTTGGACCACTGAGCAACAGACCAGTTCTTCTTTCTTTAGCCCTGGTTAGACGCTTCTGATGTTGTTTGTTGTTTAGGAGCAGCTTGACCAGAGGAATAGGACACTGAAGTCCATGTCCAGGATTCGTCTGTGTGTGGTGGCTCTTGATGGACTAACTCCAGCCTCAGTCCAGTCCTGGTGAAGGTCCAACACGATTCAGTGGCCTTTTCCTGACAGTCCTCTCCAGGCTGCAGTCATCATCCCTGCTGCTTGTTCACCATTTTCTTCCATGTAATTAAATGTGCTTCGATGCAGCACTTTGGGAACATCCGACTTCTTTAGCAAAGACCTTTTGAGGCTCAATGATGGTTTTCTGCAGAACTGTCAGGTCAGCAGTCTTCTCCATGACTGTGATTCCTACTGAACCAGGCTGAGACCAATTCAAGGCTCAGGAACTCTTTGCAGGTGTTTTAGATTCATCAGCTGATTAGAGTGAAACCCTTTGAGCTACAATATTCAACCTTTTCACGATATTATAATTTTCTGAGACTTTGAATTTGGGGTTTTCATGAGCTGTAGCCATGATCATCAACATTAAAACAAATAAAGACTTAAAATATCAGACGTACATGTCTATCTCATAGATTAGATTCACCTTTAAATTGAATTACTGAAAAATAAAAACTTTATTATTTATTCTAATGTATTTGAATTTCACCTGTATGAGAAACCCAACTAGACCCACGCTGCGTTCAGGTGCTGCTGGAAATGTAATACACAGGGCTGTTCCCTCCCCCGTGGAGACTGTTATTGAACAACACAAACATACAACATAACACAAACACAAAATAACACAAACACAAAATAACACAAACACAAAATAACACAAAGACACAACATAACACAAACACAACATAACACAAACACAAAATAACACAAAGACACAAAATAACACAAACACAAAATAACACAAACACAAAATAACACAAAGACACAACATAACACAAACACAAAATAACACAAACACAAAATAACACAAACACAACATAACAAAAAAATAACACAAACACACAACATAACACAAACACAAAATAACACAAACACACAACATAACACAAACACAAAATAACACAAACACAAAATAACACAAAGACACAACATAACACAAACACAAAATAACACAAACACACAACATAACACAAACACAAAATAACACAAACACACAACATAACACAAACACAAAATAACACAAACACAACATAACACAAAATAACACAAACACACAAAATAACACAAACACACAAAATAACACAAACACACAACATAACACAAACACAAAATAACACAAACACAACATAACACAAAATAACACAAACACACAACATAATACAAACACACAACATAACACAACATAACATAACACAACATAACATATATAAGTGTGATGGTAAAGGTTCCTGTTTTTTATTTAAATGTTTCACATCGACACACCAACCAGCTCTGAGGATTAAAACGGAACCATTAGGACCAATAGGGAACTGTTGTACCTGAGCTGATTGTTGTCAACATTTTCAGCTCCGCGTCCAATCAGCGAGCGAGGAGGCGCTCAGCCTCAATTCTGATTGGCTGCTGGGGCTGTCAGTGTTCGGTCGGACGGTAGGTTGTGTCTCGGCTGAGGTCCTGGATCAGGAGGAACCGAGCTGCAGCGATCACCGACCGATGGTGGAGGTCTGACGGAGACCGGTTCCGGGGCCTACATGGAGACCTGAACCCGAACATGAGCGTTCCGCCCGCCATGATGCGCAGAGCTCCGGTTCTGTTCGGTGTTCTGTTCGGATTTATCATCGGTTGTTCGGCCGCTCCCCCTCCCGTCAGCCCCGAAGGCTGGTCCGGCCCGGATCCGGACTCCCAGGGAGGCCTCCAGACCCCACTACCGGGGAGCAGGTCCCCCCTCGGACCTGGACCCGGACCTGGACCCGGACTCCAACCGACGGCTGCCTTTGTTCCATCCGAGCCGCAGGCCGCCGGAAGCGCCGCCACCAGAACCAGCAGCGTCCGTCCTGGACCCAGACTGGTCTCAGCTGTCAGGGGGCTGGAACCAGGTCCGGGTTCCGGACCGGGCAGGACCCGAAGACGGTCTACCGACGGCTGGCCGGTTCTGGTCCCGGAGAAGATGCTGCAGACCCTGATGGTCTCCTCTCAGCGATCAGACAACGAAGCCTGGGCTCCAGAACCGAATCCGGTCGGTACCTCAGACGAGACCGGTCCAGGTGAGTGGGCCGAACCGGGTCAGTCAGGGTCAGTGGGCTGAACCAGGTCAGTCTCCTAGCCAGGTTCTGGTTCTGGTTCCGGTTCTGGGTTCTTTCATAGAGACTGAATCCAGACAGAAAACAGAACCAGTTAAAAGGGTTCTGAGACATCAGGACCAGGGACCTGAGGACCAGAGACACCAGGACCAGGGACATCAGGTTCAGAGACATCAGGACCAGGGACCTGAGGACCAGAGACACCAGGACCAGGGACATCAGGACCAGAGACACCAGGACCAGGGACCTGAGGACCAGAGACACCAGGACCAGAGACATCAGGACCAGAGACATCAGGACCAGAGACATCAGGACCAGAGACATCAGGACCAGAGACATCAGGACCAAAGACAGGACCAGGGACCTGAGGATCAGAGACATCAGGACCAGAGACACCAGGACCAGAGACATCAGGACCAGGGACCTGAGGACCAGAGACACCAGGACCAGGGACACAGGACCAGAGACATCAGGACCAGAGACATCAGGATCAGAGACACCAGGACCAGAGACATCAGGTCCAGAGACATCAGGACCAGAGACACCAGGACCAGAGACATCAGGTTCAGAGACATCAGGACCAGAGACACCAGGACCAGAGACATCAGGACCAGGGACCTGAGGACCAGAGACACCAGGACCAGGGACATCAGGTTCAGAGACACCAGGACCAGAGACATCAGGACCAGAGACACCAGGACCAGAGACATCAGGACCAAAGACAGGACCAGGGACCTGAGGACCAGAGACATCAGGACCAGAGACATCAGGTTCAGAGACATCAGGACCAGAGACATCAAGACCAGAGACACCAGGACCAGAGACATCAGGACCAAAGACATCAGGTTCAGAGGCATCAGGACCAGAGACATCAGGACCAGAGACATCAGTTTCAGAGACACTAGGACCAAAAATTCAGGACCAAAAATTCAGGATCAGAGACATCAGGACCAGAGACATCAGGACCAGAGACATCAGGATCAGAGACATCAGGACCAAAGACATCAGGATCAGAGACATCAGGACCAAAGACATCAGGTTCAGAGACATCAGGACCAAAAATTCAGGATCAGAGACATCAGGACCAAAGACATCAGGTTCAGAGACATCAGGACCAAAAATTCAGGATCAGAGACATCAGATCTGTGGAAGTTCTGTTTGGTCCAGATGTGATGATGTCATCATCAGGATCAGCTGACTGTGTTTTGGTCCTGGTTCTTGAAGGTCTCTCTAAGTCGTCTTGTTCCTGACTAAAAGGAAGGTTCAGAGGTCATGAAGCGTTCCTGTGAGGTTCCAGCTCCTGTCCTTCATCAGAGCTGTCATTTAGCTCTGCGAATGGCCTCAGTTTGGAGAAACGGAGACTAGTTCTGACCAGCTAACAGCTAGTCTGAGTGGGACCAGCGGATGTCTGTCAAGGTGGTGCTGGTCCCAGTTATTCTCTTTACTTACAGGAAGTCCGTGTTGGTCTTGGCTCCACTTTGGTTTCAGTCTTAGCGTTTTGGACTAAAATGCTGATTAGTTTCAGTCCCTTTTTAGTCATGTCTATATGTGATAGTTTTAGTCGATGAAAACTCAAAAAGGTTTTAGTTTTAAAACTATTAATCCTTTAACAAAGTCATTCAGGTCAATAAGTTGGAAATTAGAATGGCTCACATCAATTCAAAACTACCATAGGACATGGCATTAAACAAGAAAAGTAATGAAAAACATCAAAAATGGATGAAACTACAATAACCAAAGTATTGAATCAACACTACAGTATAAGTACTGGTCTAACATTCAGCCATAATGATAACAAAGGAGGAAATTATTCAAGCATTAAATAAATGAAGCAAGGAATAATTATTGAAATGTGTCATAATTTAATTTATTGTGTTGTTTATTCTTTTAAATAAAAAAAATTGAATGTGCCACGAATAAAATATTTAATTTGAATAAAAAATCATAATTATTACATGATTTAATTATTGCATGGTCTGTGCATTACGAGACATTGTGAATATATTCAGGGTTTCTACGGGGTCTTAAAAAGTTTTAAAAACATTGAATTCATGAATTTGGAAATAAAATCTTTAAAAGATTTGAAAAAGTCTTGAATTTTGGGGTCTTAAAATGTGCTGTATGTAACTTCTCCATATCACATTTCACCTTAAAGATTTCATTTGCCAACCATGATTCTGATTAAATAACGTAGCTTAAACAAAGAGTGGTGGAACCAGTAGCTTTCCCCAGTCACTAAAAGTAGATATTTGATGCTACAACCACAGACAGTAAACACAACTCAGACATGGACCACAGCAACAAGGAGAAGCACGAAAAATCTAAGAAAATGTCAGCAGACCACAAGAAAGGTTGACAACACCTGTTAGGTTTTTCTTTTACATTTTGCTACCTAGCTAGCTACCAATTTCATGCTAGGGTTAGCCTATGGGGAAATGTAAATTTAACAAAGTGTGGTGGGAGAAAAAGTCTTTTCGTCATTGGTTAAAACCAGTAGAGAACAATGTTTTTGAGGTTTTTTTGTACCGTATGCAAAAAACAAATTCAGCTAGGTACTATGTAATGTACAGCACTATGTAATTTTCAGACAAGCTAGGTATAGCTAGCTATTCTACACAAACTCGTCTCAGAGCTCTCACCCCTCCTGTCGGGTATAATCCTTATGCCGCGCCTCCCCCGGACATTGCTACAGTAAACAAGAGAGCAAAACACTCCGTTGAAATGCTATGCTAATGTTCACCCTGGTTTTTCCTCTTTCTACGTCGTCAACACCTGTGAAACGGGCAGTAAAATTGGTATGACATTTTTACTGTATATAAATGGTCTTAAAAAGACTTGAATTTGACTTGAAGGAACCTGTAGGAACCCTGTTCTTGCATCTCACTCGTCAAAACAAACAAACCAGAGTTCACGCACTCGCCTCAGAATTCACTCCTGGTGTTGACATGGTTCATCTGTCCAGAAAAAAAAAACTTATTTCTTTTATAATAAATTAGTAAAATTTGTTCGAACATGAACCCAAAACACACTTTTCTCTGATTCTTCTGTCTGTGGTTCTTGATGTGTTACCTCTTAAACACATTTCTATTCTTCTTCTCCTGTTTTCTCTGCCCCCTCCACAGAGCACTTGTGTAACTGCAGCAGTGGCAGTGAGGGGATCCTGAACCCTGACGAGTGTGACCAGACGAGTGGTCAGTGTTTATGTCTGTCGGGCTACACCGGCCTGCAGTGTGACGAGTGTGAGGACCAGTTCTTTACCAACGGCACCAGCGGCTGCCTGCCCTGCTCCTGTGACTCTTTTGGAGCGGAGAACCTCCAGTGTGACAGGTCAGGATGTTGTCCGTCCCTCTGACACAGTTAGGATCACCACACATGGAGCCTACAGCGCCCCCTTCTGCTGGTCTGCTTTCTGAGTCGTGCAGCATTCTTAAAGATTTCTCCAGATTTTCTTGCCTATGAGCTGGAAACCAGAGTTTGACTGGTTTTGACCCAATTATCTGAACCTCTTTCTGCTTTGCTACATAGGTCCTGTCTGTTTGTCTCAGTTAGAACCAATGAAATCGCTTTTATGACCACCCTCGTTTAGAGTCGGCTGCTGTTTTGTGACAGTTTGGTGTTTTTACATTTTTTTCTCTGGTGATAAAAGTGAAGTCTGGAGAGTTTAGATATTTTTAAAAGGAACTCAGCAGCTCACCTGTTCTAACCAGCTCTAGGTCTGCAGGTGAGTCACACCTGTTCCACATGGAAGGGCCATTTTTTCTAAATCATCTTTTTATTTTGGGGCTGCATGGTGTGGTGCAATTAGTAGCACTGTTGCCTCGCAACAAGAAGTTCACATGTTCGACGTCTTTCTGTGTCCTCTCTGCATGTTAGCATGTTCTCTCCATGCATGTGTGAGTTGCCTTCACACATGTTACTTTAATTGGTGACTCTATGATATGTGAATGTTTGTCTCTGTGTGTCCCTGTAATGAACTTGAGACCTGTCCAGGATGTCCCTCGCCTCTCACCTGGTGACTGCTGAAGATAGACGCCAGCTGCCTGGGACTATCACTGGAATAAGCTGTTACTGATGGATGGATGGATGGATGGATGGATGGATGGATGGATGGATGGATGGATGGATGGATGGATGTGTGAGGTGCTGCATGTTGTGCTGAATGTTGTAATGCCACCACAAAAACACACCAAAACCAGGAAATGAGAGGAGAGAAGTCTACAGGGTGGGCATAACCGAGTTCTACAGCAGGAGGCGCTTAACGCATTAAGCTGGTTTTCCTCGACACAAATTCAAAGTGGTCTATAGGAGGAAGGTCTTCAGAAGAAGAACAGATGTTGTGGAGCTCTACCCATAGATCATACATGGGCGTAGATTTGGCATGGACAGAGGTGACGTGTCCCCATCAATAATACGTGCAGCCAGTGGACATCCCCCCCATTCTGGTCCCCACTAATGACAAGTGGAAATTTAACGTGATTGTATCATAGTTTATAACTGAACTATCATTTGAAACATTTCTAAAACTTTGATATGTTGAAAAATGCTCCTGACGTCAGCTTTAATGTGGATTGTGGATATCTGGATTCATGCAGTGGATGAAGTGAACCTAAAAATATGTTTGCTTGATAATTATCTCTGGCTTTGTTCTGGTCATGTGACTTTACACACTGATAGCACTACTAGCTTCTGTTAGCATAAGGCAGCAATGAGTCTTTGTGCCCTGTTGCTGTAAGTAATCTGCTGTTGCTCTATGTGACATGACTTTGTTTACACATCCTACTGCTGCTAATTATGAATTGATGAGGAATTGATGATAAGTTGATGAGGAATTGATGATGAATTAATGATAAATTAATGATGAATTGATGATAAATAGATGAGGAATAGATGATAAGTTGATGAGGAATTGATGATAAGTTGATGAGGAATTGATGATGAATTGATGATAAATAGATGATGAATTGATGATAAATTAATGATGAATTGATGATGAACTCATGATAAATAGATGATGAATAGATGATGAATTGATGATGAATTAATGATAACTTGATGATGAATTAATGATAACTTGATGATGAATTAAGGATGAATTGATGATGAATTAAGGATGAATTGATGATGAATTAAGGATGAATTGATGATGATGAATTGATGATGATGAATTGATGATGAATTGAACACATCGTTATCTCAGATGCTTCAGCCAGCATCACGTTTTCCCTGTAGGGAGATCACACTGATTCACACACCTGTTTCTTCCAGACATGATGAGATTTACTCCTCTATGTCACTAACTGTGTCCTCAGCAGGTCTGTGTTTGAGTCACAGTAGTAGGAGGTGTTTATGTAGGTCAGCTGACTGACTGATGGGCGTCCCCCCCCCCCCCCCCCCCCCCCACACACACACACACACACACACACACACACACAATACTGGTAGCAGTCAGCTAGCATCTCAGCAGCTGTTACCTCATGGACTCGTGACGCAACATGCAGTGACAACAACAAACGACAAGTGAACAATAAAAACAGACAGAGGGAACAGAGTGTGACGAGGTGTGATAATAAGTGACTGGGCTAATAAACTGGCTGGTGCAGCCCTGACTCACAACTTTTTTAGGTTCAAAGTTCACAGCAGTCTGTGCAGACGGCTCATTAGGTGCGGCCCTTTTAGAAATAAATAAAAGACTGGAGACCTCTGGTGATGACAGGATCTTTGTAAGTGAGAGGGAGGCAGCAGGGTGGAGGTTCTGAGTTCGTTTGTGCAGGGGGCAAGAAGGGGAGGGGGGCAGAGCTGGGAGACTGTTGAGCTTCCTCCCAGCCTGGTGGATGAAGAGGTTCTTCATCTTGCTGGTTTTGGCCTGGAGGTTGTAAGGCCTACTGCCATCCTGCTGAAGAAGCTGTGAGGTGGATGGGTGGGTGACCTGCAGTCAGGTAAGGCGGGTGTTGTAGATGTCCAGGAGGGAGGGGAGAGCGGCACCAAGGATCCTCTCTGCACTGTAGGGTCTTGCAGCAGGACATGGTGCTGGCGCCATACCACGCAGTGATGGAGCTCAACAGGATGGTCTGAGTAGGAGGTGTGTCTGATATGGAATGCAGCTCTCGCTTTTCTAGTTTATAGAGGAGATAGAGGCACTGCTTTCCTGACCAGTGATGTGGTGTTGGTGCTCTCCAGAGATGTGCACACCCAGGAGTCTGGTGCTGGTCACCCTCATGGTTAGAGGGGCATGCTGGGGGTGCACTCTTCTGAAGTCTACCATGATTTCCTTGGTCTTCTCCACATTCAGATGGAGATTGCTGTCTTTGCGCCACACGGCCATGTGGCTCACTTCACTCCTGTAGCCAGTCTGATGGCCTACCACAGTCGTGTTATCTGGAGGTTGGAGCTGTGTGTTGGTGTGGAGTCATGGGTCAGCAGAGTGAAGAGGAGGGGGCTGAGCACACATCTTTGGGATGGGGGGGGGGTATGTGTTCAGAGTGATTGTGCAGGAGGTGTTGCTGCAACCTGAACTGTCTTGAGTTTTTATGTCCAAAAAAATCCAACAGCTAGCTGCACAGTGAGGTTCTGAGCCCTAGCTGGTTCAGTTTGTGAATGAATTGTGTTGAATGCTGAGCTGAAGTCTACAACCAGCATCCTGACATAAGAGTCCTTCATAGGGGTGTGTATTGGCAAGAATCTGGCAGTGTGATATGCATCACAATACAGGGGCAACGATACGATATATATATAAGTGGTGGGACTCAATTAAAACAATTAATCCAATTAATTAGGGGCTTTGTAATGAATTAATCACAGTTAATTGCATTTTAATAGTACAAGAAAATTAGCCTCCAAAAGCAATTTTTAAATTTAAAAGACTTTTAGTGGAGGACAGAATCAAATAGAAGCAACAAAAAAAAAAAGTATTTAAAATCAAAATACTAGAAAAACAAAAAACAAATCCCTGGCTAAGATTGTACAGATCTAAAAGTACAGTATTTTATTATTTTATTAGCAGGTTTATTAATGTCAGTCTTAACCAACAGGCTCATTTAACTGGACTACAATCATTATTTAACAGAGATGTGTATGTAGTAGTTAGCATTAGCACTAGCTTCACCAGTGAACACAGATCAGTAAAACATGAACTAAACACGCTAGAGAATCACAATAAATGAGGCTGACAGATATTAACCCTACAACCGCACCATTTATTATGAGTGTGTTTTTGCACATTTATCGTTCTCGATTACTTTTACTTTTATAAAATAGCCCCATGGACTATTAGTTCCGCTTGTATCAAACGCAAGCTGCGAATAATTGTTCATTTTTTAATGCGTTATTTTTTCTAATTAATGAATCGAAATGAATGCATTAAATTCCCACCCCTAATCGCGATATATCATGATACTACAAGCAATACGATATATTGAGATATTTATGAATTTGATTGTTGGAAAACTGTTGCAGCTGAACAGAAAAGTTATCCTCTTCAGTCCCGCTGAGCTGAATCAATTCACTTTATGCTGAAATGAGCCTTTAGCATCGTCATGGTAACTAGCCACGTGTTCACAGATTTGTCATGTTTCCTGAGTATTTGACTCTGCTGTTACAGATTTTACAGACTGCATAACTCCTGTCACAGTCTTTACTACATTTCTTTGTTTTGAAAACAAAATGTGTCACACATGAGCTTTGAAAGCTGCTGGGGCTGACTGTATCCTCTCCTCTTCATTCATCGAATAGCTGTGTCAAGTTAGAAACATTTACCACTCGTTATTAACAGATCTCTGTGTTACGTGGAAGTGGAGGACTACAGAGGACTAATGACTGCAGCCAACAAGCAAGGAGGTTAAAATGCAACACAAAAATGAACTAAAACTGTTAATTTTTGCATGTAAATTGTTAATAAGAATTCAAAATTGTGCTTATATATCGATTTTTTTAACACCCCTAGTCCTTAGTGTCCAGGTGTGTGAGGTCTGAGTGCAGAGTAGCGAGGATTGCATCATCGATCAATCGGTTGGACCAATACGTAAACCGGAATGTGTCCAGGGGGGTGGGACTGGCTGCTCAAAGCACTTCACGAGGATGGGAGTGAGTGCAACCGGGCAATAGTGGTTGAAGCAGGATCAGGGCGACTTCTTAGGGACTGGAGTTCTTCAGGAGACTTTAACCAGTGGTCTGTATGCTGACATTAGTGATGTAGCAGGCCTCTGGAGCAGACCACAGTCTCTTATCTTTCCAGTGACCACAGGTCTTAAATTAGTAGAAATGTTTCTACCAATGTTGAGTAAGAACTTGCAGGTGTAGGTTTGTTTTATGAAATAGGAGTGTGATAAAAACAAACAAAACACAAGACAAAAACGCTGGGACACCCACGGATCTGCTATAAGCTAACATCAGATCAGCTGTTGGCTAACACCAGAGGTCAGAGGTTAAGCTCATCCTCTGTATCACTGACCTACTTAACATGGATGTCTGTATCACAGTAACAGGTCCCCTCCCCCACCATAACCAGGGGGATTAGCTGCCCTTCAGGGTGTGTTTGTGTGTTTTTTGTGTATGTGTATATATATATGTGTATATATATACATATATATATAACCGTTGATACAAGGCAGGATGGATCCATGCTTTCATGTTGTTGACGCCAAATTCTGACCCTACCATCCGAATGTGGCAGCAGAAATCGAGATTCTTCCTCATCCTGAAGCTCGGTTTGAACTGCAGCCAGTCGTCTTGACCACGTCTACATGTCTGAATGCATTGAGCTGACTCCATGTGTTTGGCTGATTAGTCATTTGCATTAACGAGCAGTTGGACAGGTGTACCCAATAAAGTGGCCAGTGTGTATGTCCACAGCTCTTGGGCAGGTTAGTCTCTAGCAACATACTGGCCATTTCAAACGATGTTCCCCAGTTCCTGTTTTATTTTAATGGGGTAAGGAAGGTGCTGATATTTAACCTTTAATAGCATTTCTGCTAAGTAGTAACTGGAATTCTTTGGATGTGACCTCTGTCCCATTATCTGACCTACAACGCTGAACGCTTCCATAAGGCGCTGTATCAGCAGTGAACTGTTCTGAGGCTTAAACACCATCACTGTCTGAGCTTTAGAAAAAAACAAACATTGCACCTGAATAATTAACTGTGAATGATAGTGTGTCTATGATCTCCTGATTTATGCAAGGGCTCAAGTGCTTCTTTAGCTCTCCCATCAGGCTCCCTGTTCCTAGTGGGAGCTAATATGTTTAGAGTGACTTCACAGTTAGGTTTAGATCTTTTGCTCTTCCCCTTGATTTTTATTCCTCTGGTTACATGCTCGAAAGTTGACATGTGATCATAGTTACAGTGTCCAAGTATCTCATGCCATGTCTAGATATCATAACATCCTTTATTATCACTCTTCATCGTTTACAGTGATCAGGAGTCTCCAGTATTCTTTAATGTCAGACCTGGTACCATCTTTGTGGATTAGTTGTTTTTTTCCCCTCCTTGAAGTGAAACTTGTGTCGATCATTAGATCCCTTGCTTTCATACCATGTGCAGGACAGTTGCTTATCTTGAACATGAATGCATACCTTTCTTCATCAACTGCATGTTTTACATTGTTTTTTTAAAATCTGCAACTTGAATCTTTGTAGCTGACGGCTGGCAGAATGTGTTGCTCTTTCTACAGCTACAGCCACATACTTCATGCCCTGCCTGACAGCAGGTGGAGTAATATAGTGTTCTAACTGTAGAGGTTAGCTAACAGGTAATATAGTGTTCTAACTGTAGAGGTTAACTAACAGGTAATATAGTGTTCTAACTGTAGAGGTTAACTAACAGGTAATATAGAGTTCTAACTGTAGAGGTTAACTAACAGGTAATATAGAGTTCTAACTGTAGAGGTTAGCTAACAGGTAATATAGAGTAGAGGTTAGTGTCAGAACGGATCGGCTGAAACCTCTGTGAGTTTGAGTGTAGCGTGTGTGCGGCTCAAATGCGGCAGTAATTAGCGCTGAGCGTTCGCGTACACGCAGTTAATCTCGGAGCAGCCGTGCGGTTCTCGATGGAAGCAAGGCCGCGGGACTACTCCGATAAGTAAGTAGTAAAACTGACTTACTGGTAGGTTGAGGATGAAGCTCGGAAGCCTGGTAGGTTTAGATGAAGCTCGTAGCATGAATGAATGAATCGATGACTGAGCACAGAGGTGTGGGGTGAAGGGTCATTTATAGAGGAGGTGAAGCCAGAGGGATGACGGGAAATGGAGTCTTAGCGGGAGGAGCGGTCAGAAGGAGGGGAAACCGTGACAGTACCCCCCCACTCCAGGGGCGGCTCCAGAAGCCCTAGACTGACGGGCACGGAAGTCAGAGATGAGGGTTGGATCCAGAATGGAGCGAGCGGGTTCCCAGGAGCGTTCCTTAGGGCCGTAGCCCTCCCAGTCCACGAAGTACTGCCACCCACGACCTCGACGACGTCCAGGATGCGCCGAACAGTGTAGACCCGGTCGCCGTCGACGAAGCGAGGAGGCGGAGGAGAGAGAGAGGGCACCAGTGGCGAGGAGACGTAGGGCTTGAGCTGAGAGACATGAAAGACAGGATGGATCTTGAGAGTCGAAGGAAGACGAAGACAGTAGGCGACAGGGTTGATGGAGTGGTCGATGACATAAGGACCAATAAAGCGAGGGGTGAGCTTCCTGGACTCGGTCCGGAGGCGCAGGTTGGAGGTGGAGAGCCAGACCTTGTCGCCGGGCTGGAACGAGGGACCGGGCCGGTGACGGCGGCGATGCTGGCGGACGTACTGGGACTGGGCCCAAGCGATAGCAGCACGAGCTTTGACCCAGGCCAGCCGACACCGACGGACCATGTTCTGGGCAGCGGGAACTTCCACCTCCGGTTCCTGGTGACCGAAGATGGGCGGCTGGTAGCCGTAGCACACCTCGAACGGAGACAGGCTGGTGGCAGAGGAGACATGTATGTTGTGGGAGAGCTCCGCCCACAGGAGGTATTTGGGCCAGAGCGACGGCTGGGTGGAGACAAAGCAGCGGAGGTAACGTCCTAGCTGCTGATTGGCCCTCTCAGTCTGGCCGTTGGTCTGAGGGTGGTAGCCGGACGAGAGACTGGACGTAGCACCCACCAGATGACAGAACGCCTTCCAGAACCGGGCGGTGAACTGGGGTCCTCGGTCGGACACTACATCTGTGGGGAAGCCATGCAGGCGCACCACATGCTCCAGGAGGAGTTCCGCAGTGCGCTTGGCCGTGGGGAGACCAGCGAGGGCCACCAGGTGGACGGCTTTGGAGAAGCGGTCTGTGATAGTGAGTATGGTGTCCAGACTGTCCACGACTGGGAGGCCGGTGACGAAATCCAGTCCTATGTGGGACCACGGCCGTTTAGGGACTGGAAGGGGCTGAAGGGACCCAGAGGCAGGTTGGTTGAGAGACTTGGAGCGAGCGCAGACGTCGCAAGCCGAGGTGTACTCCTTTACATCCTTCGCCATTTGCGGCCACCAGAGGGCCCGCTGGAGGAGTTTGAGGGTCCTGGCAAAGCCCGCGTGGCCGGACAAAGGTGAGGAGTGAGCCCACGTGAGGGCTTCCTGGCGACAGCCTGTGGGGACGTAGAGACGGTTCTTGGGAGTTTCTGGAGGAGCTGGGTCATTGGGGAGCGCTGCTCTGATAGAGTCTTCCAGGGGCCAGTGGAGAGGGGCCAGGAACCGTTGGGATGGCAGGATGGGACTGGGGTCTTGAGAGGGAGCGGAGTGAGTGAATTGACGGGACAGAGCGTCAGCCTTGTGGTTCTTGGAACCGGGTCGGTAGGACAGCAGGAAGTTGTAGGGTTCAAAGAAGAGGGCCCAGCGGGCCTGGCGAGGGTTGAGCTGTTTAGCGGACTGGATGTGGATGAGGTTTTGGTGGTCTGTCCAGATGGTAAATGGTTCCACCGTCCCCAACAACCACTGTCTCCACTCCTCGAGAGCCCACTTAATGGCTAGGGGCTCATGGTCTCCCACACCGTACTTCTGTTGAGTGGGGGAGAACTTGCGGGAGAAGTAGCTGCAGGGATGGAGTTTTTGGTCGGGACCCCGCTGAGACAAGATGGCGCCTACGTCGGAGGCGTCGACCTCCACCACAAAGGGTCTCATGGGGTCTGGGTGGAGCAGTATGGGTGCTGAGGTAAACCGTCCAATGAGGTCTCGGAAGGCTTGGTTGGCGGTAGGGGGAAGACAGAACGGACGGGGCTGATTGGTTGGTTTGGTTAGAGAGGTGAGCGGAGCGACTATGGAGCTGTAGTCCTTAATGAAGCGGCGGTAGAAATTGGCAAACCCCAGGAAGCTTTGGAGCTGCTTGAGACTGGTGGGGTGAGGCCAATCTGCGACGGCGCGGACCTTTTGGGGGTCCATAGAGAGGCCCTCGGACGAAATGATGAAGCCTAGGAAGGCCACGGAGGTCTGGTGGAAGGAGCACTTTTCCAGTTTGCAGAAAAGGCGGTTCTCCAGGAGCCTGGAGAGCACAGCCCGGACGTGGTGAACGTGTTCGGCCTCTGATCGGGAGTAGATCAGGATGTCGTCGAGGTAGGCGAACACCCACCGGCCCAACATGTCTCTTAACACGTCGTTGATGAGACGTTGGAACACGGCGGGGCTGTTACACAGGCCAAAGGGCATGACGAGGTACTCCCAGTGCCCTGTAGGGGTGATGAAGGCGGTCTTCCACTCGTCCCCTTTCTTAACGCGCACCAGGTTGTAGGCGCTCCTCAGGTCGAGTTTAGTGTAGATGCGGGCCTGAGAGAGGGAGTCGAGGGCAGTGGACATGAGCGGCAGGGGGTGACGGTCTCTGATGGTGATCTTGTTCAGGCCCCGGTAGTCTATGCAGGGCCGTAGGCCCCCATCTTTCTTTTTGACAAAGAAGAAACTGGCAGCCCCTGGGGAGGTGGACGGACGGATGAAACCCTGCTGGAGCGCCTCTGAGACGTACTCGTCCATGGAGCGGGTCTCAGCGGGAGACAGGGAGAACAGGCGGCCACGTGGAGGCGTGGCACCCGGTTGGAGTTGGATCTCCATGTCGTAGGGGCGGTGAGGAGGCAGGGTAGAGGCCTGCTCTTTGTTAAAGACCCGGACCAGGTCCTGATAGGGAGCAGGGACGCCCTCCAGAGGAGTCGGAGGAAGGTCGGGTGTTATGGTGGTTTTGCTGGGGGAGCAGGAGAGGTGGTGATGGCACGTGGGGCCCCAATGAACTAGACGGTTGGTGGACCAGGAGATGTGCGGGTCATGGAGGCAGAACCACCGGTGACCCAGGATGAGAGGCGTGGAGGGAGCGGAAATGATGAGGAATTGAATGGTTTCATGGTGGTCCCCCACTCTCATCTGGATAGGTTGGGTCTGATGTTGGACCGGGAAAGGATGAAGGGGGTGACCGTCCACTGAGGTGACCGGAACCGAACGGTCCAGTTTACACCGGGGGATCTGGAGACGGTTGACCAGGTTCTGGTCTATGAAGTTGTCGGCTGCTCCTGTGTCCAACAGAGCTTCAAGTTCAGTTGACCCCTGGTCCAATAGAAGGGTTACATTGAGGAGGAAACGGTTTGAGGGGGAAGTGGCAGCACCCGGTAAAACACCCCCGATGTTTACCGGGTCTCGTCGTTTCCCGACGGTGGCCGCAGTGGGCACTGAGGACGGCGATGTTCTGAAGAACCGCAGTAGGCGCACCGTCCCTCTCTCCATCTGCGCTGCCGTTCCTCTGGGGTCAGGTGACCCAGTTGCATGGGTTCCTCTTTAGAGGCGAGGGGCGTGACCGCGCCGGGAGAGACCGGTCGAGCCGCCGGAGCAGCGGGGTGAGGGGCTCTTGAGGAGCGGGGGCGAGTGAGGACACGTCGGTCGATCTGTAGGGCCAGGTCCGCTACAGCGTCCAGAGTGTTGGGGAGCTCGCGGCCACCATCTCGTCCCTGATGTAATCGGCCAGTCCCTCGACGAACACGGACTTCAGAGCCGCGTCCTCCCACTTTAGCT
>SSNR01000067.1:228038-239178 GCA_006937965.1 Callopanchax toddi | reverse complement strand
TTGGGTCCAGTGGGTCTTTTTGTTTCTTTGGGTCCAGTGGGTCTTTTTGTTTCTTTGGGTCCAGTGGGTCTTTTTGTTCCGTTGGGTCCAGTGGGTCTTTTTGTTTCTTTGGGTCCAGTGGGTCTTTTTGTTTCATTGGGTCCAGTGGGTCTTTTTGTTTCTTTGGGTCCAGTGGGTCTTTTTGTTCCGTTGGGTCCAGTGGGTCTTTTTGTTTCTTTGGGTCCAGTGGGTCTTTTTGTTCCATTGGGTCCAGTGGGAACATTTTTATTCTGTATTCCTGATTAATTTCAATCTCAACTGTGGTCACACTACAGTCCCAGTACCCTCAACCAGCTGGTGTAAAGAAAGACCATAGGGATGCTTCTTAGTGATATTTGCCTTACATGACTTTGCCATCTGAGTCATCTCTGGCTTAGCAGGCTGTGAATTCTGGGAATACTTGAACACCTCTGTATTTGCAGCCTTATCCCTCATCTTTAGAAGTTGTTGAATCAAGCTAAGTCTCTTCTGCTGTGTATAGATGGTCCAGTTTCCACTATCGAGAAGAGTGCTTGGTCTATATGCCTGGTAGACTTGTTGTTCTGAAGTCCATGACTTAGAAAAGTACTTTACAAATGTTGGACATTTTACTGGTGGGTGGTCAGTTTTATATCAGTATTACAATTTCATTATTACATATTATATATAATATTATTATAATTCTTATTTTAATGTACAGAAGGAGTTTTATTTTATAGCACCTCTCTAGGATCACTAGGTGATTAACAAATATGAACAGAAGAGAGAGTTATAAACGAGTTAGACAAAGGTAGATAGATAGATCATTGACAGAATACTCAACCGGAAAGGAGACGTCACTGACCCAGGTGTTCATTGAAAGCCTGGTGTGTGTGCGTGTGCACGCACCACGCGTGCGCGTGTGCAGATTTGTCACCTGGAGTTAATTTTTTTATTTTCCCATGTCCTGTCTGGCTGTATAGCAATCAGAATAGATGTCTGAGTGCCAGGAACAAGCCCAACAGTGTTGCTGTTCCAGGTGAGGCATTACAGCCACTGCTATTCCACCTGACTTATATTTAGATTTTTTTTTGTTTGGTTTGAATCCCAATGGACATGGAGACTTAAAAAGAAGAAGGGTACAGAAACAAGAGTGGGGGAGAAAGTAAACAGAAAAAGAAGAGAACATGAGACTTGAAGAATCCACTTCTAGACCTGCAAATAAAGCACAAACAAACAAACAAAACAGGGAGAAAAGATACAACAGCAACAAACAGCATGAATACACAACAATTGTGATATCCTTAAAAAGTTCACGGTAATGAGTAATTCAAGGTGTGTTCAGTGTCAACCACAGCTCCAGTTAAAGCAGCACTCCGGAGGATTTCATCAGGAGAGCAGTTTTTGAATCTAGCGTCCAAAGGCTCCTCCTCAAAACATCTCGACACGCGCGTCCGGTCGCGTGTGCGCGCGGCGCATATACTTCAGCTATGAACTGTACAGCTCAATGTGTAGGGTTTAATCACTCACAGTTCACAATCTTATTCCAACAACACTACGAGGGTCTGAAGAGCCCTCTCTGTCCCTGCTGCTTCTGATATTAGCTCTGTTAGCAGAGAGCTGCTGCTGGACTCTGAAGCTGAACTTGACTCGGCCCTGGATGAACTTTCTGACCAAAATAAACGCGTAATCCTGTCAAGCCTTGTCATTCTGTGAGGTGAAAGGTTTAAAAATAAAAATAAACCCGTCTTTAGCTGGGGAATGGGTAGGTTTTTAGTAGAAATGAGCTGTGAGTCCTCAGTGAACGGCTGAGACGGCAGAGAAACACACGAAGCGTCCTGTACGACAGCGCACCCTACTGGTACAGGTTTGGTCGATGCGCGTGCATGTTGAGAGAATGCAGACATTTGAATTTCATTGGCTGAAAAATGTCGGCGGCAAGAAATAATGGAAAGGGGTCTCTAGGAGGAAGGAGGATCTTCATCAGAATGACAGATGTTGTGGAACTCAACCCATAGATCATAGTTTAGACCTGAAATATCATTTAAAACATTTAGAAAACTTTGATACAGAGAAAAATGCTCCAGAGAGCCGTTTTAATGTGTCTGAAAATACCTGGGTCCATCTTTATGTGAACACCTTGTGATCACCTGTGTGTGTATATAAGGTTTCTCTATAGTAATATTCAATAATAAGTTCAAGGAGCCACAGACCCGCCCCCAAGGCCCATGGAGGAGGCGGAGGAGGTCCGGGCCCCAGACGCCCGGAGGCCACCCAGGACACGGACACCCCAGGAAGATCACCACAGGTGCAGCCGCAAACCCTCCTCCCAGAGAAGCGCAGAGGCTCACCCCGCAGCCGCCACGCTAGAGTTCCTGGGGGGCCGTGACAAGGGGCTCACAGGCACCGCCTGCACCCAGCCATCCAGCGCAGATCCAGCCCAGAACCAGAGACCCGAGACCCAGGGGCGAACCGGCCCCAGCAGAGGCCTGACCGCACCAGGGGGCCCAGATCCTGCCAGGCAGCCACAGGAGGGAGAGCAGGCAGACACCCCCAGCCCCAGACCCCGAGACATTCCTATACACCGGCGGAAGAAGGCACTACCCAATGCAGAGGTGCAGCCAGGGAGGATAGTCTCTATAGAGGAGGGCCTAGCATGTCTCAGAAGGGGGGGGGAGACCAGACCTGACAGATAAGCAGCTTCACACAGACAGAATCGCATGTGCACACACACACACACACACACACACACACACACACACACACACACACACACACACCACACACACACACACACACACACACACACACACACACACACACACACACACACACACACACACACACACACACACATCCCTATCAAACATTCCAAGGCACACAATAGATGCTGTACACCCACTCTCACTTCTCATGCATACTCTACAGTATATTCCCAGGACCGGCACCTGGCTGGGTGTTTCCTGGGGGTGGACTCATTGGGGGGTCTGGCGTTGGGGCTGCGTCTCCTGCCTGGGTGGTGCTTTGGTTGCCTTGCTGTATCCTTCCTGGGTCAGAATAGGCTCCAAAATGTTCAAGAACTTGACTTTTATTTATTTCATGGAGTTTTCAGTAATTGTTTATTAATTAAAGTACTTTTTTATTTATAGGGGACACTTATTTATTTCATGTATAATTATTTCTTAATAACAGCATATATAAATTTGACTATAACGGCTTTCCATACTTGTGAAGAAGTTCCACCACAGTGAATGTGTCTGCTTCCTGTGAGGGACTCTGACTCAAACTCCAGCTCATCGCTGATGTTATAATAATAATAATAATAATAATAATAATAATAATTATTATTATTATTATTATTATTATTATAACATCAGCGATGTTATTATTATTATTATTATTATCGAACAGCCGCTTGGACGCTGCAGCCGCAGCCCGGCCATCAGAAACCGTAAAGGAGGAAGTGCTACCGGTTTTTCCCACACTGACAGAAACTAGTCTGAACCGAGACTCGGGCCGCGGCTCTCAACGTGGGCGACGGCGGATAAATGGAGGCTCGGTCCGGTACGCTGCTGCTGATCAACATGTGGGAAGCTGGAGCTCCGATGGAGGCGGAAAACGGCAGCTGCTGCTGCTGCTGCGGGGAACATACCGGGACCGGGACCGGGATCGGGCGGAGGCTGCCAGACCCACTCCGGGACAAACGGACCCGGGCCCGGCGGGCGGTCCGGTTCGGAGTGGCGGCGGCTCTCCTCTTGCTGCTGGTCGGGGTTCTGGTCGCTGTAGGAGTCGGATGGAGCTGCAGGACTTCACCTGGAGACCAGGTGAGTTCCTGGACTCTCAGCTGACACCGAACCGGAACCCGATCCCTGTGGCTGTAGTTTGGTTTTTACACTGTAGTCAGTGGATACAGGGGAGAACAGTTCGGTTTAGGTCTGTGAGGGGGTCAAAATGTCGGTTTTCTAGCTGCTGTCTGACATTTTCTACAGTTTAGAAAAGTTCCTGAAGAGTTTAGTCTGCAGTGAGTCCAGTGTGTGTCATGATCTTTGAATGGTTCATTATTATTGTTTTATATTTTATGGTAAAGCTGCCTCCTGTCACCGTTCATAATGAAAGATGCATCACTAACATCAGCCTGGGGTACCCAGGGTCCTCTCTCTGCAGGAAGGGGCCCCACAAAGCCTGGGATGGAGAAACGTGTTGATGCATTTAAAAATACATTATTGTTGGAAAAAAGCTGACTGTGGCTGAATGAAGTTTTTCCGAGACTTAATTTTTCTTCAGCAGCAATAATGGATTTTTTTCTGAGACCCATCACCCCTCTAAAATATTACTATTGGTTCAGTCCAACCTGCACAGGTGGATTTAAAGGAGAGACCTGCCTTTTCCCAACACAGGGGAAAGGGGAGGTGAGAAAACTGAGAGGAAGCAGCAGCTGCTGCAGGAGGAGAGGTGATCAGTTCCCTCAGAGCCAGCTCCTTCTTTAACTGTTACATCATCTGAGACGGAGCTCCCAGAGAAAACCAACCAACATTCTGATGAGTCGTCTTCCTGATCAGTCAGCACTCATTTAGCATCAGTGGATTCATTAGAATGTCAGGAGTGTAAAGATGTCAGCACTTTATCAGGTCATGAACTATAAATAATCTCAGTAGAGTCTGTTAGAGCCACGCAGAGGAAAAAACATCAAGGCTCTGGTTAAATGTTCTGAGATAAAAGCCTAAACATTTCTAGAATAGAGTTGAATCCTTTTCACACAAAAAATCAGAATAGATTCCAGAAAACACCCTGACCTCAGCTGACCTCCTGACCTCAGCTGACCTCAAGGGCAGTGTTGTCTTTTCTTCTTTTTTTTGGGCCGGTGTTCAGTCATGGCACTGGGTTGTTCCTCTGTCGTCCTCTGCCTTCATTGGCAGCTCGTTTTTTTCTGCAGGCTGACGTAACACTTCAGCACACTCAGGGTGGCGTGAAGTCGGCTAAATTAAAAAGAGGACAACCCTGGAAATACATGCAAAATTTGACCCTTTATCACTAAAACAGGCTGTTTTGCGGTCACAGCAAGACGCTGCTGAATATGGTGTAGACCTGCTCTATATGAGATGCGTACGCCTCCAAATAGTGGACCGCGGTCTGGATCTGGACCGAGTGCTGGTTCCGTCTGGACCACACAGTAAATCCAGGGGTACAGGTCCACATCCTCGGTGTAACGGCTGACTCTAATCAATCCGACGCCAGTTATTTTTATTTACATAAATCATCCTGATAGATCGTTTGAACAAATATATTGTGAAAAATAGAAAAGGAAAATGTAGGAGAACATGAGGATGAACTTCTAGATGTTCACTGATGAGTTTTCATGTTTGTCTTTTGACTTTCACCTGAAAATAATTCATTCCTTATTTGACTATTTTCTCACTGTTTCCACTGAAATCCTGATGTTTTTCCTCTGAATGGCTCTATCAGGACGTCAGACCTTACCTGAGATTATTTTCTAGTTAATGGATTGAATTAGTTAATAATTATATGATGGATTTTTTTTATTTTTTATCAGACACACCAACAGTTGGTCATTTTTACCTAGAGCTCCAGGTTTAACCTGTTAAAGTGACAGCAGATCATGTGGTTTGAACATTACAGGGTAGAGGTCTGTTGCAGTCAGAGTGTTAGATGTAGTGATGACAGCAGCCTGACTATTTAAGGAGTCGATGGAATAAGTCCCGATAACTTTGATGTTGATGGATTTATAATAATTAATGGATGTCTAATTTGAAGTTTCCTTCACTCTGAGACCTGCTGCTGATATCAGTCAAACTGTGATGGTTAATTTGAGCCGATTCACTTCTCTAGAAGAAACGAGGAGCAGCTTCTTCTACTTTCTTCTTTTCTGTTTTGGTCGTTAGATTTCTGTTTGTTGTCTAAAGGAAGGCCTTACCTGCCTCCCGGTGTCAGAACACCAGCTGTTCTGTTTAATGAACCACCAGTGCTGGTTGGACCACCACCCAGTCCAAAGCCCCCAGACTCAGCTTGATATGGCCTGAGGATGAAGGTTGAGTGATTCATTATTGAACTCATGAGGATGAAGGTGTTTGTCTCCGTGAACGGACCCAGCTGTTTCTGTTCTAATGTTCTATAAATGAACCCAGACCTTCCTCCACAGGATGGACCTGCTTCTGACCAACTCTACTTTGTTTCCTTGCAGACTGACCGTCAGCACCACGGCCGTTCTTCAGGTAAGCATCGTGACCCGACGGAGATAAAAACACTGATGGTTTTTGAAGTCGTTCATTAACAGCTGGAATCTGGACTCTCCTGTAGGTGATGAAGGAAAACAGCCTCAAGGGACGAGTCCTGCTCCTCCAGACTACAGAGGAAGCCTGGACCTGAACCCGAGGGCCATGCTGACAGGTACAGGGACTTTTTGTTTAGTAATTAGGAGTTGACCAACCACAGACTGGATCTGTTTCAACTGAATCAAACAGCCAATCAGAGCAGAGTGTGATGGTAATAGGAAGAACAGCTCATTCTGACTTCACATCAGATCTTTTCTAACTTTGTGTTGTTCTTATTCTCAGCTCCTAATGAGATCGGTTCGGATCAAAAGCTCCAGTGGGAGGACCACTATGGAAACGCTTTCCTTGTGGGAGGCTTCAGCTACAAGAACAGGAGCCTGGTGGTGCCCAGGAACGGCTTCTACAGGGTGTTTCTGCAGGTCACCTATGAAGGGGACTCAGAAGACTGTGGGAACACAGGAGTGTTGCATCTCTCCACCTCGGTGCTCTACCATCATGACAGCTACGCTCAGGACTCCAAGCTGCTGTCAGCTGAGGACACGGTGGCGTGCACGGCGTCCTGGAGGAAGTCTCTGTTTACAGGTGGCATATTTCAGCTGAACATCAACAGCCAGCTGCACGTGACATCAACATACCCAGAATACATCAAGAGGAGTGAGCATCATGTGTTCTTTGGAGCGGAGCTTCTTCCCGACAGATGATGATCCTCGTCGTCCACCAAAGTGACCTGTTTGGTTTCATAAAGGTTTTCTGAGTCCAGCTGTAGGATCAGCCACTTCTGGAAACTGAACACTGAAGCTTTTAACTTCTGTTCCTGCAGAGAAATCCTCAGAGAAGACCCTGAGTCTGCAGAGCGACGCAGCATGGAGGGTTCACTGCTGCACCCAGAGCTTAAACACCAGGCATGGCTCATTTTGTAGGAGCTGTTTTATTTAGTAGGATCTGTTTTGTGAAACCCCCACACAGTGACCCTTTATATTCTTAGAAAACTGATTCTTAACCATCACATTGCCTTTATTTTTGGTCCTATGGAGTTTTCTATTCGTTTGGGGTCAATTTGACCCCCTAAGAGAGTGTGAGGGTTAAAGTCAGAGCCTAAGTCAAGGACCGGTACCGGGCCAGGGCCATTTGGATCTGGGTCACACAGAAAGAATCAACTATAAACATAATGCCTAGCCATGGAAAACCCAGAATTTGTATTTATTTATTTTATTTTTAAAAATGTCTAACAGTGACATCCTGAGCTTTAAAATGCTATGAAACACATGAAAATCAGACGTTTAGTGAAGAAGATCTGACTGCTGGAATGTTGACTCTCCTCAAACCAGAGACATCAAGTCTCAATGTTCTCATCTGTCTGAGGAGCCAGGTGTGGGACAAAGCCTCCCCAAAGGAACTCTCCCTGAGAAGGTTCAAGGAATTACCAAAAAATACAAAAGAGATCAAAGTTTAATCCAATCTCTTTTTTTTTTTTGCCTTAACCATTTGACTGGTAAGGAAGAAAAGCAGAGTTTCAAGCTGCATGTAGTCAGGAACAAGAGAAACTCCCACCTGGTTCCTGAAAGCTGATGTAACATCTCTGAGGTCAGAATTCTCTTTTTTTTTTCTTCCAAATCATTTACAGTTAAAGCTATAATTCTTCACCATCTCTCTTTTTTTGTCACCTTCAAATGTGACAGTAGAAACAGCGTCAGATATCAAAATGTTCTAGCTCCTCAGCCACGGGTCAAAGGTCAACTTGTTGCTGGTTACCTGGTGAAAAAAAGTCTTCATATGTATATGTATGTAAATATTTATCACAATGCGTTTATATAATATGTGTATAAATACATTTAATGTTAAACAGTCTGTTTTGTTTTGAACCTGACACACACACACACACACACACACACACACACAGCCATAGAACAGCTGTCTTGCACATTGCTGCTCAGAATGGAGGATTCCAAATTCACCCTATCACTGTCAGTGACCAAGCAGCAGTCAGTCTCACAGTAGCCGTAAAAACAGTCAGACAATGGAGATTTAACACATCTTTATTAAGAGACATTTTATCAGGAGGAGTGGACATACAGACCAAAAAGACAAAACATAGATAGAAAGCCTTTCTCTCTGTTTGTGTCCTCATTTATCACAGAGAGAAAAAAGAGAAGGAATTTTAGTTAGAACAAAACATAAATAAACTAGAGGAAAGCTATGCCGCATCCCAGGAAGAGTTTGGTTTATTTGAACATGCGTCCATGAAACAGTGTAGAATACATATACACATATAAGTAACAGAAAAAAAATAAGAAAAAAAATGCATATCTACATATAACAAAACAACTACTAATCTCCATCATAATAACAATAGTGACGGTCAATGACATGACTGCCATTCAGAATTTTTTCTTTTCTCTCTCTTTTTTTTAACACACGTTCAAAACGGAGTAGGAAGAAGCATCAGCTTATTTAATCCCACCCCCTTCTCGACATCTAATAACTAAAAATTAGTTAATGTAGTCCTCCGGTAATTTGTGTAGAAAAAGGACTTACAACATATTAACATAACATGGCACATGGGTTATCACAACAAAGACATAACACATTTTGAGTTTAGGCACATTCTCTGAGACCTTCTTCCTCCTTGTGTTTTGTAAAAATCCTGAGTTTGAGCCTCTTTTTAAACAGCGTCACGCTTGGACATCGCCTCAGCTCGTCACTCATTCTGTTCCATGTTAATGTTGTTCGGACTCGAGCGTGTTTGAATTCGAACTCCCCTCTTAACGGATACCTGCCCTCTCTTTTATAAAACAGTTTTAATATATTGTCTGGAAGGAGATTATTTGTTACTTTATACATTAATTGTGCTGTTTGAAACTGAACTATTATCTGAAAATTTTAAAATGTGTGATTTGAAGAATAATGTGTTTGTATGATCTCTGTAACCAGTGTTATGTATGATCCTTAGAGCCCGTTTTTGTAACACAGATAATGATGATAATGAACATTTATAGGTGTTTCCCCAAACCTCTATACAGTCATTTAAGTATGTGGAAAGAGTGTATAATAAATTTCAGATACAGAGATTATGCTTGGAGAACTTTGAACATAGAAATAAATCCAACTTTTAGCAAATCAATTGAGAAAGAACAAAGAAAAAGCAACAATATCTTCAGTTGAAGACTGTACATCAGTCAACGACCCTGAAAATATAAATTACATCTTCAGAGATTTTTATTAAAACTTGTACTCAACACACTTCTACCCAACTAAGATAACAGAATTCTACCTAAACTAAATACACAACAGACCGCATCTCTGGAGAAACCATGATGGAACTCCAGGATGCTCTCAAACACGCCCAACGGGAAAGCTCCGGGTCCAGGTGGCTTTGCTGAAGAATGTCACAAAGAATTTTGGCCAATGTTATCACCTGTACTCTTTAGAGTAACAAATGAAAATTAAGGAAACCTCCATACTCTCCCATAACTTCAATCATACAAATATCAATCTCTAAATTAAATCTGGGCCGTCTGGATTGATCCTGAGATGGCCTGTGCTCTGCTCAGTCTGGTGCTTTTGCGGTCCCTATCACTCAGCCCATGATCAGATCCTGACTAACTACACTTCCTGTTGTGGTACGGTCTGAAGGAGATCTCAGAGGTGCGCATTAAATATCAGCACCAGGTTCTCCCCTGAGTATCTCAATAAAAAATTATGTGCGCCTGTTATTTCCCTCTCTCTTTTTCTCGTGATCTCATAATGAACGTTAATATTATAACCATTGTTCCGCAAAGCGCACAGAGCTGCACTGTGACAAGCTGTCAGAAGGATTTTTCAATCACCTCCCAGACTGTTTAGAGTACAACCATAAATTGTAGCCTAAATAAAAGTTGTTGCTTTTTTGTCTGCTTTATTTCCTTGGTTCATTTTTCTCTGGGAACTATATGGTTTTCTCATAAATCTCTCTGGAAGATGCAGAACCTCCTCAGGAATTCTATGTTTTTACATGATAACTCAAAGGACTCAAAGGGATTTTTTAAAAAGTGGTAAAAAATATCAACACAATTCCTCCCTGTGTTAAAGTCTTGTGACCCGTTTGAACCTTAAATGAGGTCTCTAGGTGACTGTGTGTGCACACAGTATAGGCTTAATAACAGCAGTGGGTTTTGAATTTTTCCAACACTTCAGTAGACATTTTCAATGTGTTTTGGGGCATGTTCTTTTGCGAATTATGTTGCCATGGTAAGTTGAATTGTAAATAAAAGTATTTTAGCACACCTCATGGGACCAAGCTGGTTGTTTTGATTTTATTTGCATGGCTGCACCCTTTCATCCAGGCAGCAATAAAGTTGACAGAAGAGGAATAAAGTTAATATAGTTTATAAAAAATTTGTTTTAGGACTGGAGAAGGTTAAGGACCATGAAACTTGCAGGCTCTAATGACTCTGGTGGGCATATCTAAAAATAAATGGGTTTTTCCTAGTTGACTCACCCATCTGGAACAATCTTGACTTCCTGAAAAACATTAAAGTCATCAACTTTACAACTTAGCACAGCAAAAGAATGAGGCATCTAGAACACATTTTTAGGGGGGAAAAAATTAATTTAGTGATGTTGTAGATACATATGGAATTGATAAAAATACATTTTTAGAATATTTTTTATTGAAATCTACCAACCAGTCAAGATTGAATATCAAACTATTACTCAGAACTTCCTTCTAAAATCACTAATTTCCTAAAACTTCAACCTCCCAAACTGTTGCTGAACATCTCCAAGACAGATTCATCTGTCTCTGCTAGTCTCCGAGAGAGAGAGAGAGAGAGAGAGAGAGAGAGAGAGAGAGAGAGAGAGAGAGAGAGAGAGAA
>SSNR01000067.1:134235-205265 GCA_006937965.1 Callopanchax toddi | reverse complement strand
TCACTTCCTGATCAATCAGCAGCGTGTCACTTCCTGATCAATCAGCAGCGTGTCACTTCCTGATCAATCAGCAGCGTGTCACTTCCTGATCAATCAGCAGCGTGTCACTTCCTGATCAATCAGCAGCGTGTCACTTCCTGATCAATCAGCAGCGTGTCACTTCCTGATCAATCAGCAGCGTGTCACTTCCTGATCAATCAGCAGCGTGTCACTTCCTGATCAATCAGCAGAGTGTTACTTCCTGATCAATCAGCAGAGTGTTACTTCCTGATCAATACCATGCTGAGCATCTCGGCGCACAGGTTACTAGCTCTGAGTGGAATATAAACCCTCCGTTAACGCGATGAAAAACAGCTGATGTAACCTCACCTGCCGAGCTCCGCCTGCAGCTCCTGCATATGGAGATGACACTGTTTATAATACGCAGCCTGGGCCTCCACGAACTCGTGCAGGCAGCGCAGGTGATTCACCTGAGACACAACAGCAGACAGGTGTTACAGAACTTCAGAGAAAAGCCTGGGTCTAATGATGTCACCAGGTGTTGTGATGGTGTGTGAGGCAGCTGTATCTGCTGTGGCAGCAAAGAGAAATTACAAGACAAGTCAGATCAGTAAAACAGCTCCCTTTGACCTCCACAGCAGGAAGTAACTACGGATCGGGTTAGCGCTGTGTCCAGTCAGGAGGTCAAAGGTCAAACTACTGATCAAGTCTGAGGCTAAAACATCTCTGAGTTGTTTGAATAAATGTCACTAGTTTATGTGATTTGCGTGTGTGTACCTACGTGTGTGCTGCCGATTCCCTCCAATAGAAGACGTGTGACCTCCTCCTGACGGTTGAACTCTGTCTGGGCCAGACGGAGATCCTGCTCAGCCTGAAACAATAAGAGCAGCGTGACCCAGCTGTCCAGCTCACACTCGCTCACTTACACACACAAATTTAACACCATCAGCTGCTCCACCTGGAGCCCAGAACCTTAACTAGTCTGCAATCAAAACAAGGAGAGAAACGTTTAAATATCCCAGCCACAAAATGGTTTGACTCACCTTCTCCACCTCCTCGGTCCACAGCTGAGATGACAAAACACAAAGAAGAGAAACCGTGAGTCAGAACGAAGCTGGACAGACAGCCAACCATCCATCTAGTAGAAACCAGTAGGAACTGGTACAGTAGCAGCGTCTGACTCTTCACACCACACCCTCACAACTTAAACTTCAGCTAATTCAGCATCACATCCAGTTAAATGGATATCTGATGAAATCCGAAGTGAAATCTACATTTTTCTTATTTAAATTTTTTAATATTTTGGATACATTTTGGTTTAAATATAATGTAAGGTAATGTTAATAACATGTCAAAGACATTATGAGGTAATAACATTAAACTTTTTACCCATGATTTGTAGAGTTTTTTAAACTATATTATCTTTCAGTGAATGATTCAATAAGATACTGGGATCTGGGATTCAAATGTTTTCTACCAAGCAGTTGACCTGAAGGTTAAAGGGTCATTCTGAAAAGGCGTTTTAACAGGTACTTAAATACAGGAAGGTCCACAAGTGACATCACTCGATGTCTGCGAGGTTTCAGGAAAAAGGAAATAGTCCTCTCACCAGAGCGATACTGATGACTGGTCAGAATGTTTAGTTTGTTTCAACTAAACAACATATGAGTCACTATGCTACTGTAGCAGCAACATCCATCTATCCATCCATTGTTCTAACTGTAGAGGTTAGCTAACAGGTAATGTAGTGTTCATTACTATTTTTTTTTTACTATTTCTCACTCTGAAATGACCTAATCTTTAATGAAAAAGTTCCTAGGGTTAGAACACACCGGTTAGAACTGCTGGTTCAGTTCAGTTCATAGAGTGATGAAACACAAACTGTTGGACTGGAAAAAATAGGCTTCAATTTAAATAGTGGTTTGTGTGGATAGGATCATAATGCAGGGTTAGGGTTAACCCTATTCTGATGGCCAATAGATTACTGATTGTTGTGCTGATACAGATTATAGGGTGTGGTCCTCACTGTAGATATAAAACCAACAGAACTCTACTCCAGAATGAAACATCCTTTAGTTGTGTCCTTACCGCTGAGGCGCTGGCAGAAAGCACGTAGTTACGAGGTCTGGTTTCATTAAAATCTGGAGCCACCTGCAGAAACAGGGTGAGTTTTAATGTGTGCTTGTTGTATACATGTAAACACAAGACCAACAACACACAACCTATCAAAAACAATCAGGGTTCACACAGCAAACCAATCCATCACCACTGTCTGCCGGTCGAAAAGATTCCAGGTCACAAAACGCTCAACCGGACTTGGAGAGAGGCCATCAGGTCCGCACCTGGATCAGTCCTTCACCCACCTGACCAGGACCCTGGGAACCGGTGGACTGTACCAATAATAAACGGCAGTTGGTTCATGCACATGCACTGCCAAGGTCTGCCTCCAGCAGAGTTTCATCATCAGAGCCGGTGACAAAAGTCTGACCTTTGATAGTGTTCTCACAACAAACACACAAGAAAAAGGTCAAATGTGGAACTGGCACCATGGAGGAGATTCATCCAGCTGTTAAACAACGTGTAGGAACCCTGACAGCATTCTATAAGAACACTGATCGTTTTATGCCGAGTTCTGGATCCATAAAACACACAGTCAAACATTTCTACCATTCACCTTTAAATTATTCATTTTTTTAGTTGCATTTTCTTTTTAAATAATTTGGGGCAGTAAGGGTTAAAATAGCTTAGGTGCTCCCATACTCCTCTGTACTCTTCATGCACTTCCCTCTATGCTGGTATTCTTTTCCCTGATAGTCACCTCAGAGACCGACTAGTGTTCATCCTCTAAGTAGTTTGTTGTTAACGTCAATGGTAACTTATTGGTTACATTTTCATTTGTAAGTCGCTTTGGATAAAAGTGTCAGATAAATACATAAGATGTGAGCTAATAATATTCTTTTTTTTTTTGTTAAACATGCTTGCATGGATATTTTGTAGAATTTAGAACATGTTTCATTATTTTTTCCAGTTAAGTTCAGTACATGGTTCAATAAAATACCTCACCTCGCCTTCCTCTGCTTATCTGGGTCCGGGTCACGGGGGCAGCAGGAGTCCCACACCATCCTCTCCCAGCCACCTCGAACCAGCTCCGCCGGCAGGACCTCAAAGCGTTCCCGGGCCAGATTGAAGATGTAATTTCTCCAATGTGTCCTGGGTTGACCCGGGGGTCTCCTGCCGGCAGGACATACCTGAAATACCTCCCTGGGGAGGCGTCCTGACCAGATGCCTGAACCACCTCAACTGGCTCCTCTCGATGAGGAGGAGCAGTGGTTCTACTCCGAGTCCCTCCCTAATGTCCGAGCTCCTCACCCTATCCCTAAGGCTGAGCCCGGACATGCTACTTGTATCCGTGAGCTCATTCTTTCAGTCATTACGGCGGAATGTAGCTCAGCAGGTAGAGTGGCCAGTCTGGCACCCGGAGGGTTGTCGGTTTGATCCCCAGCTCCATCAGGGTTACATTGCCGTCAGGACAGGTGATATAGGGATATTTTAGATCTAGAGTTGTTTTTAAAAACCAGAAAATTTGCTGCCAAAACTGTATGTCACTGATCTACAGCAGTGTCTCTCCTGATCGGCGTAGCCATGAGCATCACTCTGGTCAGAGGACTACTTCTGGGTTCAGGAGACTCCACCCACTTTAAGTGATGTCACTGATGGGTGTGGTCCTGACTGTAGCTAGAGGTTAACTAACAGGTAAATAACTTCAGAATGACCCTTTAACTAACAAGCAGGAGGTGGTGTGTTAAACTTGGTTTGGTCCCGTTTTTTTTTGTTTTGTTTTTTAGACGAAGTGTTTCCGAGGTAGCCTAGTAAACTAGACCATCAGTTCTGCTCTGCAGACTTTGATAGTCCGGCTTATCAGGCTATTTCTGAGGCATTTCATTACCGGACTCAAAACACCGCCTCCTCAGTGTGGAGCTGGGCTGATTGAGGACATATTTGAGGAAACATCTGACTCACATCAGACATGTTTCATCACTCTGGGATGAACAACCTTCCTGCAATGTCAAGGATACTCTCAAAAACTGTTCATAGCTCCCCACATGTAGCATTTTTTGGTCTTTCTGATGACGTCACCCGCTATTCTGCTGACCAACTGGAGATTCTAACCTTTACTTCTTTAATGGTTAGACGACTTCTTCTTTTGACCTGGAAATCCTCCCATTCATTATATAATATAATATAATGATAAAAAGGGAAAGAAGACATGTACAAGATTTTTATGTTATGTATTCAATTCACTGTATCTTTTACTATGCATTGTCTTATAATAAACATATTAAACAAACAAAAAACCACCTTCCTGAGGAAGATTTAGGATTATTTCCATGGAGTCACGGGTTCATTTAGCATATTCTGGTGTGTTCAGGTATCGGTTTTAGAAAAGCCTCGTAATCCAGCGTTTGTCTGAATGTTTGCTGTAAGTTTTCAGATCCAGAACGTTCAGCGGTTAAATATTTTTGGGTTTTTATTGAAGTTGCTTGTGAACTAGAGGAACAAGCTGAATGAACTTCACTCATGAGTGGTGGCTGCACATTTCTGAGACTTTTATGGATGACTCTAAAACAGCATCAATATGTGACCCACTCAGACTGCAGGCACATGGTTTGGTGTGTTGATAGTCGGCAGAAAGCTAATGATGTTTCCATCTCATAATAAAAAGCAGTCAGATCAGATTAATACACCCTGGAGCTACACTGCCACCTGCTGGGGAAAACATGCACAACAAACAGCTCTGACTTGAACAAATTCGCAAATTGCAGGTTTTTTTTTTTAATTCAGATAAAATGCTGTGCAAAAATACTATTTGAAATGTTTATTGAGGATATTTATACATTTTTAACCATTTTTTATAGTCAAAAGTGCCACTTTTCAGCAAGGCTTCTAAAAATGCTTTTTAATTTAAATCTCGACCAGTGACATCACGATGGGGAGTTATAAGCTAGGTGGCGCAGCAGATGTACGATAATTATCATATTTGTAGGATAATTTAACACTCTGTATGATCAATAATTCCATAAATATGAAAATTTGAGCTCTTTGTTGAGTGGAATCTGCATAAGAGATGCTTGTTTTAGTTGTCGTGTTCGATTCTTTAAAGCTAAAATTAAAGACTATAATTTACACAGTGTTTGATACACTGGGTCATCAGGCATGTCAGGCTTTAACTTAGTAGTGTATGATCATTTTTCTCAAAATACGATAATTTTAAGATCCTGGTACGATACTTTAACATTTCCAATCTGGCAACACTACGGCGCTGCCTTAGCCTAGTAAACTAGACCGTCAGTTTTGCTCACATTCTGGCTTGCCAGGCTAGCGCTGCCTCCCACTCGGCTTACTGTGGCGATGGTGTTGCCTACTACATACTGGAGGATTAAAATCCCAGCGATGTGATGGAGTTCAACCAGGGAACAGGCTCTGTGCCTTCGGTTCAATCAACTTCACCGGACCGCTGTTAGCAGCAGCTAACAGAAGCTGACTGAGGCAGTTCAATCTCAATCCAGTAGCAGGCAGCAGACCAGATCACGGGTCCATCAGAGGCTCAGCTATACGCAAACAAGAGCTGTGTATTCTAAGTCTTGTTGTCTAACATCTGATAATTACCAACTTTATTTATTAAGTAATTGTAAACATTTAAAGATTTATCTTTGTCAGAGCCGGCATTAAAATCCATATTTTTCTCTCAAGAGAACGGGTCACCTAGTCGTTACATCACTTCCGGTCTGGCGGAAAAATAGAAAATTCTCACAAAAATGACTTAAATAAGTTGAACCTGTGTCAATTTTTATTCAGAAAAAGTTTCTATTATATTTCTCTAAACATTTGTTTAAGGGTGTCTCTAACCTGAAACTTGTTCTTTAATGCCTGATAATTTACTAATAAATGTCTTTTCTCTTCTTATATTATCTTCTAAATGAGTTTATTTATTCCTCACATGCCTGACGTTGAATTGTTATTTTGACTTTGACTCCAACTTCCACAAGACAAGAAACAGTAGGGACATTTTTTTGTTTTTTTTTTTTTGCTTTTTTCCCTTCATTTGGGGCAATACATTTTATAATATCAGGTAATGATAAAGTGATTATATTAATAGTAATTGATAATAATGCAAGATACTAATGTTTGTGGAACAGGAGGACAGTGTCTGATGGGACATATAGACACATGTTGTCCCCTGGGAGTGCACTGAAACAGGCATTTTGAGCTCTCACAGGGGTCATAGTGGCTATTTAGTGTTAAAAAATCATTTCCAGTTCATGTTTTGACATCAACCCTCTCATTTTGGAAACATTTCTCAGATGATAAAACAGTTACGGACCAGCTGTTTGGACTTTGTTGACTGATCAGAGGAACTGTAGAGCTGCAGAAAGGTCCAACAAATCTAAGACTGTAAATTCCCAGGTGTCTGCTCCCATCATGATGTCACTGGATACTGGGCCTGTAATTATTTGGCTGAGAGAAGTCCAGACTGGGTTTTTAAGGATAGGTTCAATAACAGCGTGTGCTGACCGCAGCGTGTTAGTGTGCTGCAGTCAGAGAGGGGAGTATGCTAGGCTAGTCCCATCAACAGAGTGGATGTAGTGGATGAGGAGAGAAAATTGAATGAATGATTCAACAGATTTGTCACGTGAGCCATCTGAATAATATGACCAATGATCTGATAATGTCTGAGGGACAGGAGTCCGTCTGAGGGACAGGAGTCTGTCTGAGGGACAGGAGTCTGTCTGAGGGACAGGAGTCTGTCTGAGGGACAGGTGAACATTTTATTACACTAGATCTTTATAGCAGTACAGACCAGGTTTAACCTAAACGTTTTCTCCAAGTCAAAACTTGGACATGCACATTATGATGTCTACAACGATAAAATCACTAACGTTCTACATGAAACTCAGCTGGATAACCATCTAGTTTAAGATAACAGTGACTTCAGAACTGAGTGGCATCACGTTTCCTTTGGACAGAAGCTTCTCAGAGCACAAAGAAATGCCTTCATGCCAGAACAATGTGAAAGACGATCTGGATTCCAGATACTGATATATGACTGCTCAACAAACAGGCAAAAAACCTTATATTTAAAAAAACAAAGGGTGACATATACCTAAAGATGAATAAAACGTTGACACAGGCCATTCAGCCGCAGACCAACACGTAGCAGAGTTTGGTCTACAGCGTGGACTTGAGTTTTTCAGACCACTGCTTTGGTTTTTTGGTTTTTCATTTATCATCTGATAAAAGCTGTGGTCAAAGTCAGCAGGAGTGAAAAAACAAGCCCAGGTGTGCATCAGAACGAAAGCCTTTCAGATACTCACGTCTCCCTCACACTGCAGTTTGTCAACAGAGACAGTCATTCAGGGTTAGCATCAGCCCACATACACACACATGATCGACATGGCTGACTGAAATACTCACCGTAGCTTTCGCCTCAGCCATCTTCGCCTTCTTCAGGCGGGCTTTACACGCATCCAGGTCCAGTCGCAGGTTCTCTAGCAGGCGGCGCTCTTTCTGCACAACACAATGTGTTGCCATAGCAACAATCAGACGTGTAGAGGTACCCAGTGCCACACAGACGCTGCTGTTTGCTTCTTAACAACCAAACGGCTACGTGATGGTTTCTACTGCGCTACAAAACCAGAGCCGCAACTCCCAGTCCTTCATCAGAGCTCAACTCAAATGTGATGAAATGTTTCCTGAAACTTTAGTGCGCAGAACTAACAATGACCTCATCCTGAACTGGCCTTCCTGATGATGTCACACCAACGTCTGTAACATGGTTTATCAGCTGTCCACGATTCAAAGATGATGTCATTTTGGGATTGAACCTCAGGCTCTACTGCTGGGCCGATCAGAACCTCGTACAAATCCTGAATGAGGAGTGAGATAACAGACAGTCTACAGCAGGAGGACTCGATAGGCCTGGCAGGAGCTCACTTTCCCACGTTATGGTTACAGACTTTTTCCTAAATGGATTCAATTTATTTTCTTCCTCAAAGTTCTTCACACAACGCCCCATAAAGACAGGGTGGAGAAATGTTGAGAGTTTTGTTAATTTATTAAAGATAAACCCTGATAAACCCCATGTCCATCAGTCCTCTGTTGATGCTCCTTCAGCAGACAGTCCAGCCTCCAGTCTGATGCCTCCAGCTCGTCTCACCTCACTCTGGACAGTTTGGTCCATTCCTCTTTCAGCTCCTCTCAGCTCCATCAGGTTGGATGAAGCGTCGCTGCAGCCAGTTTCAGATCTCTCCAGAGACTCAATGGATTCAGGTCTGGACTCTGACTGGGACACTAAAGGACATTCAGAGTTGTCCTGAAGACACTCCTTTGATATCTTGACTGCTTAGGGTGGTTGTCCCTCTGAAAGATGAAGCGTGGCTCCAGTCTGAGGTCCAGAGCGCTCTGGAGCAGGTCTTCATCCAGACCCTCTGTCCTGACTAGTCTCCCACTTCCCCACAGCCTGATGCTGCCTCCACCATGCTTCACTGTAGGGATGCTGTTGTCATGATGATGAGCGCTGCCTGGTTTCCTCCTGGCATTGTCAAGTTGGTGACTTGTCCTTGTTGGTGGATCCAATGAAGCTGGAGGAACATCTGGAGATGATCAGTGGAAAAAGGATGAACCTGAGCTTCGCGGTAAAGCTGTGAATCCTGATGGACATCAGATTTTTCTGGTTTTTATTTGAATAAATTAGAAATAAATCTCAATAAAACTTTTTACCATATCATCATTTTGGGCTGTTGTATTTTGAATTTTTAGGAAAAGTAGATTTTAATCCATTTTGGAATAAACTTGTAACTATAACACAATGTGGGGAAAGTGATGCTGTGAAGACTTTCCTGATGGACTGTGTGTCTCTTCTTAGTCATGGACTCCAGAGCACTACATTAGTTATTCTCACACGCACGCACACGCATTTTAGTTTATTCTCGGTATTGATCTGTATTTTATAAATACTTTATATTCCCCTTTGTTTTAAATGTTCTCTAGAACTAAAGTAAGTTGAGTTGAGAAGCACAAACAGTAGACCTGGGTTTGATCAAAGCTTCCTCCTGTGGGTTGGATGAACCAGAGAAATGGTAGAAACTCAGCAGATGCTCCAGACTCACTGAAATCGTCCTCCAGTCTCCTTCCAGAAAGTTCCTGAGGGGGGTGAGGAGGCTGATGGCTGCTGTCTGGATGTACTCCCTCTCTACGCCTCCTAACCTCTTCTCACATTCTCCCACCGTCACCAGAGTGCTGCCTGCAAGACGACACATCATCATCATCATCATTGTCTCATTGTCTCCCTTTGGAAAAAACTAAACACATTTACTATATTTCAGGACATTAAATTTGTACATTTCTCTTCCTGATTAATATTAAAGGTCATCTGGGTCGTTCTGAAGTGGCGTCTATCAGTCATTTATCTACAGCCAGGACCACACCCACTGGTGACATCATTGTAAGTGGGTGGAGTCTCTAGAAACGGAAAGCCGTTCTCTGACCTGGAGTTTAAAATAAGCTAAAAGGGAAACATTGTTTTTCATATTATTGATGTATAAACGTTTAAGAGTCAGATGAACTTAATAATCTAACAGCTTCTCAGCTATCTTCATCTTCATCTGTAGAACTTGTGGCAGGACTAAGGAGTGGTATTGGGGCCTAACTGAAGCCTACTGCCCACCCAGCGGTGGCTACGTCCTTGTAGCAGGAGGCTGTCTCCATAAAGCCAGCTGCTGATCTGAGCAGTGACGGGCTGGAGGAACAATGAGAAGACTACTCCCTTCAGTTAGCATTAGCATTACTAGGCTGGTCACCCACTGACAAACCTACTCCCTCTGTGTCCATTAGCCCAGAGAGGCTGGTGTCAGCATTGGAGAAGCTAGTGACTAGCTGCACCATTCCATCTGTCATTTACTGTATATAGAACAGTGGTTACAGAGAGAGAGACTGACTGTTCTTGTCAGTATGGAACACCTCAGACTCAATCATCTCAATATTTCTGATAGTTCATGAATGAAACTAAACATTTTACCAGCATTTCTAACAAGTGTCTTTATCTGATGTAAATGTCCTGTGTTTTGTATAGAGCTTTTCTAAGTCGTGGACTACAAAGAGCTGCACATTACAGCAGTGGTCACCAGGCGGCTCACGAGCCTCCTCTTTCTGGTCCTTGAGCCAGGTCCTGTGTTCCCCAGGCTGTCGTCATCTCATCAAATCCACCGTAAACCAGAGCAGCAGCTCCAGGAGGAGGAGGCCTGAGTTCTGCTTCATTTGAAACAGATTTTTGATACAGTGTGTTTAAACATCCCCCCACCCTGTTTGGAGCAGCAGGGACGTGAGTAACGTTTAGTCTCACATTTAAGACAGAAGCTGTGCAGCATGATGTGTTGTCAGGGAGAACCACAGCTCTGAGACGTCACAGTGGATCATTTATCTCAGCCTGATGGGAGGAAAACTTCTGGTCTGACTGGATCTAGCCTACAGCCTCCCATCAGTCAGTATTCCTCCACATTAAAGCATCTGTGTGTGATTATTTAACCCAACAACATAAAGCTTTGTGATTTTTATCTTGAGAGGCGCTATAAAAATAAAGTTTGCTTAAACAGGATCTGTAGCTAAGGACAAGATGTTGTCAGAGCTGTGAGGTTGATAAGGGTTCAGCTTTGAGGCAGAGAAACTTCATTTTAAACTGGTAACTGAGCTTATGATGGCACAAAGGAGCTGTGGGGGCAGGGATCACGTGGACCGGATTAGGACTATCGGATTCCCATTTTCCCAGTTCTGTGTGGTGATGTGAGCCTGCCTCCTGTACAGGGAGACATCTAATCCAGACTCCTGATGGGTGGACTGGTTGTTCGACATTCACCTCAGCAGAGTTCAGTCTCGTTGCTTTGTGTGTGGATAAAAGAACACACCTGGCAGGAACGTCTACTAAAGCCTGTCTGCACTAAAGAGTGTTATTATGATGTTCCATGTGTGGACGCCACATGCACTAACAGAAACTGGGCGTGCACGCGCACCCACACACACCCACACACATCTCCCTTGTTCTTCTCACTGGAGAGTGATGTGTTTTGATGAATGTTGCTACTCTACTGGCTGAATAGACTCTGTCTCAGTAGGACACAGGACTGATGAGAGCTGTAGGGGATGGTCCTGGATCAGCTTTAAGGGATGGCCCTGGTCCTGGATCAGCTTTAGGGTACGATCCTGGTCCTGGATCATCTTTCTTGGGGTTCTGAAGCATTTTTCATAAATCCAGTGGAAATGAGTTTTTGGGGATTCCGTTCATTTTCATGTCAAACAGAGACTTTGTGATTAGGTCTAATCCATTTGATCATCAGAACATTCTGGACTTCAAACTGAAGCAGAACCTTTGTGATGACTTGTGCCCTCAGCTGAAGAGCTGGAGCTGATCCAGCCGTTTTGTTCTGTTCCTCTGACTGATGGATGTCCCCTGACACCCACAGAGATATCCTGTTGCTGCTCGACGCCGAGCACAGATGACCTCATTTAAATAGTTATTGATTTTTAAACTCCCAAACAGGAAACACTCCGATTTACTGACCTGAACCAAACTACAGACTGACATAGAACAGGACCAGAACAAGAACCAGAACCAGATCAGCTCAAAGCCTGAACATGGATGAAGGTAAAAATCCACTAATGATCTAACTGGGAAGTTTACTGGATTGTTTCATATTTACATTCACTACACAGAACCTGAATCTGGATGCTTACCATATGGAGTTCCAGTACCAAACTCCTGGGCTGCGTCCTCCATGTATTGGCCCAGCAGCTCCGAGTTGGTTACTCTGGATGGAGCCTTCATGTCAAACTTCTCATACAGAAACTCCTCAATTCTAGCACCTGAAAAACATGAAGAGTTTAATCCACAACAGTAGATAAACAGCTCCACCTGCTAAAAGACAAACTAATATTGTACAATCTTCAGATCAGCCCAACTAAACGTCAGAGTTAAGGATTCAGCAGGTAACCGAGTTAGCCAGGTCTGTTACCTACAAACCCCAAAATACAAGGGGGTCTAAAACCCAACTAACCAGAGAGTCTGTTACCTATAAAACCCAACTAACCAGAGGGTATGTTACCTATAAAACCCAAATAAACAGAGGGTATGTTACCTATAAAACCCAACTAACCAGAGGGTATGTTACCTATAAAACCCAACTAACCAGAGGGTCTGTTACCTATAAAACCCAACTAACCAGTTACCTATAAAACCCAACTAACCAGTTACCTATAAAACCCAACTAACCAGTTACCTATAAAACCCAACTAATCAGAGGGTATGTTACCTATAAAATCCAACTAACCAGAGAGTCTGTTACCTATAAAACCCAACTAACCAGAGGGTATGTTACCTATAAAACCCAACTAACCAGAGGGTATGTTACCTATAAAACCCAACTAACCAGTTACCTATAAAACCCAACTAACCAGAGGGTACTGTATGTTACCTATAAAACCCAACTAACCAGTTACCTATAAAACCCAACTAACCAGAGAGACTGTTACCTATAAAACCCAACTAACCAGAGGGTCTGTTACCTATAAAAATCCAACTAACCAGTTACCTATAAAACCCAACTAACCAGAGAATCTGTTACCTATAAAACCCAACTAACCAGAGGGTATGTTACCTATAAAACCCAACTAACCAGAGAGTCTGTTACCTATAAAACCCAACTAACCAGAGGGTATGTTACCTATAAAACCCAACTAACCAGAGAATTTGTTACCTATAAAACCCAACTAACCAGAGGGTATGTTACCTATAAAACCCAACTAACCAGTTACCTATAAAACCCAACTAACCAGAGGGTATGTTACCTATAAAACCCAACTAAGCAGTTACCTATAAAACCCAACTAACCAGTTACCTATAAAACCCAACTAACCAGTTACCTATAAAACCCAACTAACCAGTTACCTATAAACCCCAACTAACCAGAGGGTATGTTACCTATAAAACCCAACTAACCAGTTACCTATAAAACCCAACTAACCAGAGGGTCTGTTACCTATAAAACCCAACTAACCAGAGGGTCTGTTACCTATAAAACCCAACTAACCAGAGGGTATGTTACCTATAAAACCCAACTAACCAGAGGGTATGTTACCTATAAAACCCAACTAAGCAGTTACCTATAAAACCCAACTAACCAGAGAGTCTGTTACCTGTAAAACCCAACTAACCAGAGGGTATGTTACCTATAAAACCCAACTAGCATGTTACCTATAAAACCCAACTAACCAGAGGGTCTGCAACCCATAAACCCCAACTAACCTGTTACCTATAAACCAAACTAACCAGAGGATCTGTTACAAAAGACATAAACATTATATAGTTGAATAATCATACCTGGAAAATGAACAATTACGATCAGTGAAAACAAGTAAATGTAGCATTCATGTTCACGATGAATGGATGGGAAATGCTGCAGTAGGTGTGTGGTAAATTAAAAGGTGTGAGAACTGTAGGTTACTTAATATCCTCCACAAAATTCAATATTTTTCATTTAATAAAATGCTCCTTTGATTTAATTATAAATTAAAACAGAACTGTTGAGTAATATGTAGTGTTAATACATACTTATAAAGGGGGTCTAATCAGATATAAAGTGATCAAATATTCATAAACCATGAGGATGAATTTTGTTTGGCTTTAATCTGTGATTGAACCTAAAGATGGGTTCATTGATGTCCAGTGAACTCCCTTCGTTAATAAAATGAAAGAGTAACAACTGACTTTATATAAAAAGCCATCAGCTTTATTACTAAACAATTAACAAACAAACGCATAACATAAAGATGTAAGGCTAAATTCCTTATGAGAGGTCTCATTCAGAGTTTCTTGAGAAATAGGTGTAAAGTGAACTAAGGAAATTAAACCAGGCTTGGATTAATTTATCTATGGCTAAATGATAATTATTTATGAATAATTAACAATCTGACACCAGCCTTAAAGATATAGCCAAGGTTTACTCATCTCAGTCAGCTTCCCATCGGATCAAAACTCCTCGTGGTCGGCCTCAGCTAGACTCAAAGGAGGTCAGCTCCCCCAAATGCATGAAGCAGATCTCTGTGGCTCCTGGTGACTCTGTCACCTGGAGACTCGTCCAGGATAGCAAACTGGATCAGTCACCTCTGGCTTTAGTGACCTAATGGCTTAATCTGAGGGTAGCGGAACTGGCTCTTCGCTACAGGACTCAGATGGTACCCCATGCCTCATGGCTGGATGAGACACGACTGCTCTCAGCAGACTCAGGACTTAGACCGACTCTGATGTGGACTCAGAGTCTCTCCTTCTGACGCCCTGACTCAAACTCTTTTTCCCTGGCTCTCCACCTCTGAGCAGAGGGGACACATCTTACTGCAACTCACCTGATTGTTACCTGAGTAAGTATTGATACACTGCAGATTATTCATGTTTTCACACAGTTTCCCAAAGAGTGGAGAGGTCTAATTTTAATTGTATAAACATCTCAACTGTTAGATAAAATGTAAAGAAAAAAGAAATCTAGAAAATCACATTGTATTGCACTTTAAAAAGTTTTAAACTCCTAACAACCAGCAAAGATTCTAGCTCTCATGGGCCTGTTAGTTCATCTTTCAACAGGAAACTCCTCCGGCTCCAAAAAAAGGACAGTGTGAGGGTTCAGAAGCCCTCCTATCCTCCACTCATCATCTGTTTTAGTTGGTAATGAAATTGGTTACCTGTATAAAGACACCTGTCCACACTCAACCAATCAGTCTCCACCAGGGACTAAACTGTAGATCTACACAAGGTGGGGATGGGCTACAGAACAGCAGGATAACAGCTAACTGTCGGATCAATGATTAGAAAATGGAAGTGTGTTACCAATAGTAACACACTTAGTAATAGTAATAGCCTGGGAGAAGGTCTAGTTTAGTAGAAACTAAACTCGCCATGTTTGGAGGAAGAAGGATGAGAACAATCCAAAGAACACCATCCAACCATGAAGCACGAGGGTGGAAACATCATGGTTTGAGGTGATTTTCTGTAATGAGGACAGGACGACTCTATGGAGGAGAGGGTGGATGGAGACATGGATCACCAGGCCCAGCAGAACCAGGACAGAGCATTCACCTGCATCATTTTGGGTCAGGATGTCGCTGGAAACTCTGAGAAGAGCCGTTTCAGGTGAATGAGCTCTACAAAAACCTGACTGAAAGCTGTCAAAGATGTTATCTAACAAACCACCACCACCATCATGGTATGTACACGCTGCTGCTGTCCTTTAATCAGCACCCCCACCCCGGTTTAGGTCATGAGTGTTGATGTGCAGATTTGTTTACGAGTTTACGAGGCAAATAACTTAAAAAAACAGGCAGGAAATTAGAGGAAAGACCAGGAAGGAAAAACTAAACTAAAACGTCTGAAATCTGTTTAAAATCTTTCCAACTTGGTACACTCAGGCAGACAGACAGGTGGTAGAGTCCCTACAGCTAGAGGGGACAGGTTTCCTGGAGGAGGACAGGAATCACTACATTGTTTCTGCACTACAAACTGTGTGGGAGGTAAATAAGCCGAATGCTCAAAAAATGTCAGAGTGGAGTGATGACATCACCACCAGGGTGGAGTAAAGTAGAGGTTTACTTTAATGTCTTGTTTAAAATTTGAACTAGGTTTTGAGGTGGAAGATGCTGAAATGACTGACATCTGAAGCAGTTAAAGGATTCTACATTCATTTCCAACAACCTGGACTCACTTTTCACAGCTAATCCAGGTCTGGGATGAGGGGCAGCATCCCAAGGAGGGAATCCCAGAATGCATCGTACCTGCAATCTCGTTCTTTGGGTCATTACTCAAAGCTCATGACCATAGTTGGGTATTGGAACATTGATCTATTTTATTTCAAGCTCAATTTTTCCTTCTTTTTTCTGCAGTGATGCTGATGCTGAACCAATTAATTTGTCAATCTCCTGCTCAAAACGTCATAAAATAGTTTTAACTGCAGACCTGGAGAAAATAATCAGTATCTTTGCGTCTTCATGTTTGGACTTTTGTAACCGGTCTGAACAAATTCTCCCTCTCACATCTTCAAGTCGTCCAGAACGCAGCAGTCAGACTCCTGACTAAATCCAGCAGGTGACCCCACATCACCTGGTCTTACAGTCCCTTCACTGGCTCCCTGTAGAATTCAGAATCCAGGTTTTCCCTCAGTGAACATGTAGATTTATTTGGCTTTATTTATTCTTCTGTCTTTGCTCTTGTTTTTTACTGATGTGTTTTAGTTTAAAATGTTTCCTCTGGTTCTGCCCGTGTTGTACAGCACTCTGGGAAAGGCGCTTTATAAATAAACTTTGACTGTATTTACTTTTACTCCCTCCTTCCCTCACTCGTGAACAAGACCCCGAGATACTTAAACGCCACTTGAGGTAAGACCTCTCCCCTGACCTGGAGTTGACAATCCAACCTTTTCCAGTTGAGAACCATGGTCTCAGATCTGGAGGTCCTGATCCTCATCTCAGTTCCTTCACACTCTGCTGTGAACCTCCCCACCAAGAGCTAAAGGTCAGAGCTAGAAGAAACCAACCCCAGTCTGGACCTATACCCCAGCCTGATCACAGACCCCAACCCCCATCTGGACTTAGACCCCCCATCTAAACTGATCCAGTGTTAAATAAAGCAGCTGGAGCCTGAATACGTCTCAGGGCCCTCTGACCTTCTGACCTATGGATCTCACAGCTGAGTGGGACCAACAGAAGCCATGTCGTTTGAGCTACAGAGGCTGAAGTATGAGAGGTGAAAGAGGAGGACTACAATGAGGTAGGAGGCTGATACTCACCGGTGTGATCGACTGAGGCATGAAGGGTCAGAGAAATCAGCGTTAGAGCTCCCTGAGCCCCATCAGCCCAAACAACAACACAGCATCTACCAATCAGCTGATTCAGACTGCTAGCTAGCTACCAGAGGGTTAGCTGATCCATCGCTGCACTGCAACTCATCAGGACTTCAGATTAACATTAGAACAAACAATAATCTGTTTCTATTGGTCACATGATCAGAACCAGGAAGCAGCTCTACAACAGGTCTGGACCAGATCCACGCTGACCCAGGACTACTGTGGACCAGACCTGCTGTGGTTCTGGTTCCTGATGTGGACCCTAGACCTGCTGTGGTTCTGGTTCCTGATGTGGAACCTAGACCTGCTGTGGTTCTGATTCCTGATGTGGAACCTAGACCTGCTGTGGTTCTGGTTCCTGATGTGGACCCCAGACCTGCTGTGGTTCTGGTTCCTGATATTAGATGCTAGACCTGCTGTGGTTCTGGTTCCTGATGTGGAACCTAGACCTGCTGTGGTTCTGGTTCCTGATGTGGACCCCAGACCTGCTGTGGTTCTGGTTCCTGATATTAGATGCTAGACCTGCTGTGGTTCTGGTTCCTGATATTAGACCCTAGACCTGCTGTGGTTCTGGTTCCTGATATTAGACCCTAGACCTGCTGTGGTTCTGGTTCCTGATATTAGACCCTAGTCCTGCTGTGGTTCTGGTTCCTGATATTAGACCCTAGTCCTGCTGTGATTCTGGTTCCTGATATTAGACCCTAGTCCTGCTGTGATTCTGGTTCCTGATATTAGACCCTAGACCTGCTGTGGTTCTGGTTCCTGATATTAGACCCTAGACCTGCTGTGGTTCTGGTGGTACCGTACTTGGGTTGGGCTGCAGCAGGACCTCGGTCTGTCTGTAGATCTTCTCGGTCCAGGTCTTGGTGCAGTCAGCTCGGACCATCAGGTTCTCTAGGTGGGGGTCCAGCTCAGTCCTCTCGGCCTGGCCCAGCTTCTCCTCGGTGTACTGCAGCAGGACATCAGAGGTTAACGATCTGCTTCGGTTCACCACCTGCCTCCGGTCGCCCTAACCCCGGTGTTCGGTAAACAGCGCCGCGGAGCGAACTGAGGCAGAAGAACCGAGCCCGTACCACCGAAAACCCGGGACACGTTAGTGGAGCATTAATAAAGATTCACGGTTACCTGAACGGCTCTGGTGAAGAACAGTCCGGCACCGGAAGCCAGTTTCTTCACGTTGAAATCCATCGCGTTCATAAAACACAACAAACTAGGAGCAGCTAGCAGCAGCTAATGTTTATAACAAGTCACGTGATCACTTTTTCTTACGTCGCACGCAAAAGACCGGAAATAATGGTTATTTTGTTTCTTTATCAAGCAAAAATAGTACTTCAAACAAAACAAAACAAAAAAATTGAAACCAGCTGGTGAGTGCTAAGTTAACTAAACTAAACTGACCCATAGAACTAGTCCAGATGAGACTGACTTAGCTAAACGCCGTTGTCAACAATGAGATCTTTCATCCCCCACACAGCAGTCCCGCCTACAACACATAACACCTAACCCTTCACTGACCAGACGGGTCAAACCAAAATATAAGTTTCGAGAGCAAAAAATTCAGACACTTTCAGTTTTCAAAATAAAAAATAAAATAATTTTCAGTCAAAATAAATTTCCGGTTTTAAAAATTATGTATTTTTCTTTTTGAAAGAAAAACTTTTCAACATTTGGTTTCAGTGTTTTTGTTTTTTGTTTGAGCTTGATTGATTAATAAAGAAACAAAATAACCTTCATTCTCAGGTCTCCACAGAAACTCCTTAAGGATCACATTCAACTCATCAACAAATCAAAGTGTTTTATCCTCTAAATCTAAAGTTTGATCCTTTTCTGAGGGAATGTTTGATCTTGTTCTGATTGAACCAAACAAGCCTCTGAGAACTTCTCCTGAAGCAGCTCCATTAATAACAGCAACATTCATTCCCAGTTCTGTTCTTAATGTGGAAGATTACTGCTTCTTACTCCTTTTCTAGAGCCTAGAACTAGTTTGAACTGCTGGATGTTTTAAACACACGCCCCTCAAAATCAATAGGTACGTTCGAGATTAGCCAGTTCTGCGCAGATTCGATCACCGGTGATCGGCGCCCATTGCATGCCGGTTAGATTTCTGTCCGACTTGATGCCGACTTGCTCCGATGTCATGCCTACGTAGGCAACGATAACCTCGTGAGATCAAGGCGGACGCAGACTTTGGAGCAAGGCGCTGCAGTTGCTCTCCACCGACTGCAAAACCGAGGGCATGACGGGAAACGCCTGGCTCTCACCTGATCTCAGATCTGATTGGTTCACGTTTTGATCCAAACATCCTCTGGCAGAATGCGAAATGTTATTTTTTATATTGTAAATACATGCCACGTTGATGACGTCAACTATAAAGGCCACAGTGAGAAATGTGATTTGTTTCAAAGAGTTTTCAGTAGGGACTGTTTCCATTTTCTACAAAGTTCTAATAAAACTACTGTCTGATTTTTATAATCATATCATTTAGTACAGAGCATCATCTTGTTTATTTTCTTTGACTGATATGATCTATCTGGATATATGTCTATTATTTTATTACTTTAGTGTTGTTGATACTTGTTCACTCTTGAATTTGTTTTGAAATACTTTGAACTTCAAATAAAGATTTTGGGGGGAAAAAAGGAACGTCATCTGCTATTACGGACATTAACGCGATATCTTCAGCCTTATCATCACCCACCAGCTACATTTAGGAAAATCTGTCCGACTTAAAAGCAGACTTTTGGCCACGCCCCCTGCTGCGTCCGCCTGCTCTCGTCTGTTCTCCAGGCGAGGCGCAGTTCATCTCGAACAAGCCCAGCGTTTTAATCAATGAAAAGGGAATTCTGCCACCCGGTGGACAGGTGACGTCACAGCAGGCTGTTGTCTCATCTTGTGTTTTTGTCTCCAGATCCTGAAAATCCCCACTGATTCTTCCTGAGGGTTTTGTCCTGTATCCTGTTGGGACGCTGTAAGAAAAACACACCAACACGAACCATGAACAGACGCTGCAAAGCCTTCATGTAGGTGTTCACACCATGTTATCTCATGTGTGTCTGTTTTCTGAACAAAGGTCACCTTGTGTACAGAGTCGCCCCCCCCCCCCCCCCCCCCCCGCTCCTGCCACACACCCCTGTTCTAATTTAGATGCCTGAATCACCTCAACTGGCTCCTTTCGATGTGGAGGAGCAGCGGTTCTACTCCGAGTCCCTCCCTGATGTCCGAGCTCCTCACCCTATATGTCTAAGGCTCAGCCCGGATGGACACCCTGAAAAGGAAACTGATTTTGGCTGTTTGTATCCATGATCTCGTTCTTTCGGTCATTACCCAAAGCTCATATATATCACACCATTTCGTTTTATTTTTAGGAGCTCAGCAGACCCAAGAATTCAACCCGATCCTGAAATGAGTCCAAACCCGACCTGAGGTCATCACACTGGGTCTGAACCAGACTTTTTTTTATGGTTTGTATTTATGAGAAGTCCCCCCCCCCCCTCTGCTATCTGAACCGATTCATCCCAAACAACTGACCTACTTATTCGTCCAGACGAGTCAGGTCACAGTGCACACGCCATTGCCATTGTAAATGGGACACTTCTCAAGCCATTGAGTACCTCCACCATTCAACACCGACAGGGTCATCACTGGGTTCTGTATCTTCATGTTGAATCACACAGATCCCAAAGACCGCCTCTGTCCTGGATGTTTGAATGATTTGGTCATCACTCTGTAACAAAAGGGTTAAAAAGCTAAACAGCCTTTTCATTTTACAGATCATTTTTACAGCACGTCTCCTTTAAACAGCAGGTTTTTAAGAAGTAACTCTGGACCAGTTCTCAGTGCGTTACAGCAGTGGTTTCCAGGGTTGGGGTCAGGACCCAACAGTGGGTCCTGGGATGTTCTCCAGAACTAAAAGAGAATTTAAAATTATTGCTAATGACATATATTTGCCCTAATTGTTACAGCTGAATAAACATGGTATAATAGCTGTAGATTAGTGGTGTCTAAAGTCCTCAAAGGCCGGTATCCAGCATGTTTTAGTTCCTTCTTTGCTCCAACGCACCTGACTCAATGGTTGAATCACCTGTTCTGCAGGTCATCAAGCTCTGCAGAAGGTCTATAATCATCCACTAACTGAAATCAGGTGTGTTGAAGCAGAGAAAGCTCTAAAACATGGTGGATACCGACCCCCCGGGATCAGAATTGTACACCATACTGTATGTTCTTATTTCATTGGTTTATTAGCAGTGTTTGTATCATTTTGCCAGTGATGGTTGGGTCACGAGTCTCTGCTACTGTTATTTTGTGGGTCAGAAGCCAGAATGTTTGGGAACCACAGCGTTTCAGGACTGAAATGGTTTTGGGTGAGTTACAAGTCCGGTTCTGAGGGATTTGTTTTACAGGACCAGTTCTGGGTGAGTTGCCAAACTGATCTGGTTTTGAGCGAGTAACTGGACCAGACCAGTTCTGAATGAGTTCTCAAACCAGGCTGGTTCTGGCTAAGTTACTGGACTGGTTTTGGGCGAGTTTCCAAACTGGAACACCAAAGTGCTGTTTGGTAAAACAAGGGTTTGATCAAACAGATACAACTCTCCCTTGTCCAGACTTTAGTTTTCTGTTACATTTGTTCGTTGTATAGTGAAAACACTTTTCAAATCTAAACCAGACTATATACTGGCGGTCTAGTATACTAGGCTACATCATGAGAGCTGTTTTAATAGATTTCAAGTCAGGATGAATTGGTCAGCATCTTGGTAAAAACGGTAAGCATGAGATGAAGCATTTCACAAGTCTTAAAGGTGTGGTTTCCTGAAAAAACTTTTTTTTTTTCATGTTTTTTCCTGATTAATATTGGTCACTTTGAGCTTTTCATGCAGGCTGAACAAGAAAACAGTCTTCTACATGGATCTCCACTTCTGAAGTTTTGTCAGGCTGAAACGCTAGGATTTGAAAAACCTGGCAGATCTACATCACATTGCAATTTAGCATACATAGTCTGGCCCATCTCTTGGCTCGTGCCGCTCCACAAGCATGTTAGGCATGTTTTTTTTCTTGACAGCGAGGCAGAGAGAGCGAAGAGCATCTCAGTGTGTTTATGTAACCAGGGCAACTGGCTCAGGCTGCAAGGCCTAAGCGTCACACCTCTGCAGGTGGAGAGCAGACATGAAGCAGACCCAAAGGGCAGACAAAGAACTAGGCGCATAAGTTTTCTATATGAAAATTGGACAGATTAAACAAAGATCAAAAACAACCCTCTCCACAACTTTACAAAAACAATATAATAAAACCAGTGTCCATACAGGTCCATCAAACTCCAGGTGTGCGTACTCCTTTAATGAGGACCACCAACGAAAGCATCTTCAGACTGAAACCTGCGTCAGTCTCCATGGAGGAAGGGACTGCAGGGGGTGCCTTCGTAACTCCTTGGCTGAACCCTCAAAGTGGTGACTGGTGGAACATTTTGAGAACATCATGACTTTTGTTTCTCTAGCATTTAAAACTAGAATTGCTCTGAACAGGATTAAAGGATCGTTGGAGCTGATTGCTTACTGCTGTGTAACCACTACTCCCAACTACTTGATATTAAAGGAAAACTTTGCAACTTTTTCATATTTTAAAATCTTTTTCTTGAGCTAGTATGTGTTAATATGACCCTTTATAAGGTTACTGAAAGGTCACTCAGCCCCATCTTGGGGAGACTCGAATTTCTCCGTCACGGTGTCCCGGAAGTCTCATAAAGTCACAAGCAGTAACGCTTTACGGCATTTCAATATTTACATCTATAATTTAATATATAGGGGAGCTGAATCATAGCTGATATCTGCAGTCTGAAGGTGGTATAACACTTAGTAACAGCCCCCCTCCCCCTTGCCCATCCAACAAAGCATATAGGATTTATTAGCTATTGATACCACGGCTACAGGGGGTCAAACGACGGCACTACAGACATTCAGCTTAAGGGGTCATGAAAGAGAGAGACTCCACAAGCTGCTGCAGGAGATCCAGACTCCTAGATTTAAGATGAGTATTTTGCTGAAACAGAAAACGGAAATACCCAGAAAAAATAAATAAATAAATAAATAAAACGAGTTAGGATTAACTTAAAATATTAAAACTAATTAAATCAAACAAAGAATTACTAAAATAACTAAATATGATTGACTTAAAATATAAAACCCCATTAAATTAAATAAAAAGACCCAAATATAAAGACTTATAATGGACTGAAAATATAATACTTATAAAATTAAAACAGTAACACACCCATTAAATATATGTGTGTATACATGTATGTATATGTGTGTACATGTATGTATTTGAATGTGCTTGCGTATATACTCATACTGTATCGGTATATACACATTATACTCCTATAAATTACATTATAGTTATGAAGATCAGATTAAATTTTGATGCTATATTTTATATTGTCCCTTTTCTACCCATCCATCCATCTATCTGTACCGACACTGAACGAGAAGTGTCGGTGGTTTTCTGCGGTCCCTGAATGCACCACCATGCCTGTCGATGACGTAAGGACGTAAAACGTGGACGCAGCCAGGGCTGGATCCTGTGAGTTTTGTTGGCGCTTTCTTTAAGGTAGCGTTAAATTAAGTAAATATTAAACTGAAGTACAGTAGTTAGTGTTGTAGCAAACCGTCTTGTATCAGATCACATTTAGTTTACCTCAGGCTGTTAGTTAGTTAGTGAGTTACTTAGTTAGCCAACTAGTTAGCCTAGTTGGCTAACTATTTCTAGCTTCAGGTGTCTGTATTGTGATTGGAGAGTGACCGGATGTGTTAGTTTGTAGGTCGGTGACGTAATGCAGACCAGCTGAGCACCATGGCTTCCCGGAGGTCCAGGACCCGCAGTCTCCAGGTGTTCGACACCGAGCTGAGTGCGGACTCGGTGGAGTGGTGTCCAGTTCCATCTGACCCGGATGTTCTGGTCTGCGGGACGTATCAGCTTCATAAACAGGTGAGACCACCCAACCCGCCCGAATCAGAACCCCATCTAACAGGGCTAGAGTGGGATCTGCTCCGTCCGGAACCCTGAGAGTTCTAATGAGGTTTTTTGGTTCTGACAACCCAGCCCTGGTCCTCCTGGTCCACCATCCTGCAGGTTTTAGATTTTTCTGTGCTCTAGCACACCTGGTTCGCTGGTCCTGTTACCTGTTTAACTGGTACTGGTCTATGAGCATGTACATGTCCATTTTCAGGTCAATGTGCATCAGAGGTAGGGATGTTCCTATCACGTTTTTTGCTGCCGACCACCGATACTTCTGCTGTCTGAACTGACTCAGCTTGAACAATTAAAGCCACACTGTGGAGCATTTCAGCAAGAGAGCAGTTTTTGAATCCAACAGCTCCACCTAAAACACTTATACGCGCATTACTTCGGTCTGTAAGCTGAGCTGAGCTCAGCTGGGCATAAACTGTGCAACTCCTGCTCAAACTACGATTACATTGTAGGGTTCAATCATTCACAGTTCACAAATCGTGTTCTCACACTGTACGAGGCTCTGAGCCATCTGTCCCTGCTGTGCTTCTGATACGTAGCTCTGTAGCTGTGAGCTGATGCCGGACTCTGAAGCTGCCGGAAATGACTCGATCGTGAAGGAAGTTCTTGACCAAAATAAACGTGTATCCTTGGCATGCCTTGCCATTTTGTGAGGAGAAATGTTTAAAAATAAAAATCAATCCCTCAGTAGTTGGGGAATGGATAACTATTTAGTAGAAATTAGCTCCATGGTGGATGAGACTGTGCAGAGAGAAACAGAGCTAGAACTCTGTGGACTCTGAGCTGATATTAGATAGATCCAAATCAGGATCTGTTTGGTTCTGGTCCTGATGGTCTCTGCGTTGGTAGACTCATGGTTTCTAGGTAATATTACCTGTCCTTAAACCTGCTGGGGACCAGCTGGTATTTCATGTCCTTCCTTGTATTTGAACTGTTGGACGGAACAAGGGCTGACTGACTGTGGACTAGAACCAGGTGGACAATGCTGCCTCCATTCTCCTGATGTTCTGAGGGCTGATTTTTTTTTTTTTTTTTTTTGTGTCCACGCTGCAGGGGGGTGGTGAGGATGCCATCCACAGCAGGACCGGACGTCTCTACCTGTTTGAGTTTCATCAAGAGGGGTTGACCAGACCTCCCCTCACTGAGCTGCAGCGCATTGACACAGAAGCCATCTTGGACCTGAAATGGTAAGAAGTCAGATGTGTTGTTGTCTGACCCCACGTCCTTCAGCTGATTGTTGCTATACCTGTCCAGGTGCCATGTGCTGCTGGCAGAGAGGCCTGTGCTAGCATTAGCAGCTGCTACAGGGGACATACAGGTCTACGGGCTGTCGGAGCGTCAGGTGAGGTCTTCACGCCATGAAAGCGTGTCTAAGATGGTCTCTGGGTAGACGTTAGAGGACACATCCACAGTGGACTGGAGACATCCAGCAGCAGAATGTTAGCTGGTCCTGTATGGAGAGTGGAATGTGACCATTCTAAGTCAGGAGAGAACGCAGCCTAACCTTAGAGAGATGAGAGAGGCTGTGTTTGAAATGTTGACTCACTCACTACATGGTGTTCACTATGTAGACCACTATGTAGACCACTATGTAGACCACTAGGGCAGGGCTACTCAGTAGGCAGATCTGGCCTGTGAGCTATGTATGGTCCCAGATTGATGGTATTGTACCACCTCAGGCTGATGGTACTGTACCACCTCAGGCTGATGGTACTGTACCACCTCAGGCTGATGGTACTGTACCACCTCAGGCTGATGGTACTGTACTACCTCACATGAATTAGATTTACACAACTAGTTGATGTTTTTATCAGATAGATAATGATGGTTGCACCTTCAGATAGAACAGACCCGTAGGTTTTCTCTCTTGACTGTCGTTCAGGATTGAACAGCCGATGTGTGTCTCCAGTAGGAGGGTGGGCGTGGTCTGCAGGTTCTGTGCAACGGTCTGGTTGGAGAAGAGCGCCTAGCGTTGTCTTTAGACTGGTCCACTGGACGCTTGGACAGGTACTGTAAGCCAGCAGAGCTTTAGATGTATGTGACAAACGGCTGCAGTAAATGGCTGATTTGTTGTCAGCAGCAGTGATGTGCGGGTGGCGTGCAGTGACTCGGCGGGCTGCGTCAGCGTGTGGTCCATGGCTGAGGGAGTTCTGATGGTTCAGAGTCAGTGGAAGGCCCATGACTTCGAGGCTTGGATCACAGCCTTCTCTTACTGGAACACTCAGCTGCTCTATTCAGGTAACACCTCCCTCAAAAACACCTGTTTCTAAATGCTAGAATGACTATTCAGAAGATAATACACTTCTCAAAAACAAAGGAACACATTGAAAACATGTCAGATCTCAACAGTAAACTCCTGCTGGATCTTCATCCTAATGAAAAGGTAACATGTTAGGAACTAAAGGATGCTTAATTCATCATTTGATGGAGAAGAAAATGATCAACCTACAGAGGCTTCATCTGAAGTCACCAATATTTTTATTTTTGTAACTCAAGTATTAAGTTTAGCATTTTATTACAATCAACACAAAAACAAAATCAACATTAAACTGAGGTTTAGTGTCCGTTGTTTCCAGCTGGAATGTCCAAATCGAATTGTAGAAACAAAGGCAAAAACTGTCCCACTAGTCTTCTGAGGTTTTGTTTGTATGGTGTAACCTTCCCAGCATCTGTTCACAAGCAGCATTCTCAATCATTCTTTCTTTCCATATTAAAAGTTTCCAGTGACATCATGATGGCAGCAGACTGTTGTTGTTGTTGTTGGACCTTTCTGCAGCTTTTGACACTGTTGATCACAGCACCTTAATTAACAGACTCTGTGACTTGGTGGGGATCTCTGGAACAGTTTAGACTGGTTCAGATTGTAGTTTCAGTGTCCACATAAACCATATCATGTCAGATACTACTGATCTGTTCTGTGAGGTGCCCCAAGGCTCTGTTCTGGATTCACTCCTGTTTTTACTATATATTCATCTTCTTGGACGGATAATTAGTAGATTTCTCCTACCACCTTTATGCAGATGACATTGAGCTGTACTGCTCCTTCAAGGACTCGGAGTTCTAGAAACTGTCTGAACTACTGGAGTGTCTGTCAGCTATTACTAACTGGTTAGAAAATAACTTCTTTCAGTGAAGAAAAAACTCAATGTCTGATTGTTGCCCCTGATAGAATGGTCCCTCTGATCAGTCAACATATTGGTCATTTAAATTCAAACTGGAGAATTCTGGGTATTTTTGATCCATCAATGTCTCTTGAAGGTCACTCCAAACAGCTGGTCAGAAACTGTTTTTATCATCTGAGAAATATTTCCAAACTGAGAAGGTTGGTGTCAAAACCTGAACTGGAAATGGTTCTTCATGCTTTTATCTCCTCCCGTCTAGATTACTGTAACACACTTTTCACATGTTTGAACCAAAAAGCCCTTTATGGCCTTCAGCTGGTCCAGAACTCTGCAGCGAGGCTCCTCACTGGAGCAAACAGAAAAGATCACATCACTCCTATTCTGAGGTCTCTGCACTAGTTTTACGCTGTATAGACAGTCTGGACTCCTTTAAAAAGCAGCTGAAGACCCAATTATTTAAAACTTCTTTTAATTAAATCTTTTATGTTCTTCCATTGGTGTTTAACCATCACTATTTGTACTTTGATCATTGTGTTTTTAATGATATTTTTATTTCTTTTAATAGTTTTTATTTTATTTTGATGCTTTTGGTTTTAGGTAATCTGCTTAACAAATTAGCTTCAAACATTTTCTCCATGCCTGTTAACAACTTTCTAACATAGTATAGCTATAAATATATTGTGCCGATTGTACGGGTTGGGAGAGAGGTCATACCTCAAGTGGAGGAGTTTACCTAGTGTCAGGATACCTCCTGGATGCCTTCCCGAGGAGGTGTTTCAGGCAGGACCTGCCGGCAGGAGGCCCCCAAATCAACCCAGGTCAAACTGGAGGAAGTATATCTCCAGGCTGATCTGGGAATGCTGGGGGTCCCACTGGAGGAGCTGGTGTAGGTGGTCGAAAAGAGGATAGTCTGGGATTCCTTAATTGGGATGCTGCCCCTGCGACCAGATCTGGATAAGTGGCAAGGCAAGCATTGATTGATAAAATGGGGCGGCAGTAATTCAGTAAGTAGAGCATTCGTTTTGCAACTGAAGGTTTGACTGTTTGAACCCCACTCTGGCTGGGTCACCTCATTGTTGTGTCCTTGGGTAATACACTTTACCCACATTACCTGCTGGTGGTGGTCAGCGGTCTGGTGTCGCCTGTGTCTGGTTGCTTTGCTTCTATGGCTACAATGTAGCTTACCGCCATCAGTGTGTGAAAGACTGTAATGTAAAGAGCTTTGTGACTCAGAACGCACTCATCACCTCTCTCTCTTCCTCTCTCACTACCACCCCATTCCCCAGGTGGAGATGACTCCAGGCTGAAGGGCTGGGACCTTAGAGTTGGTAGTTCTAGTCCTGTTTTCACCAGCAGAAGGTGGGTGTTTCTGCTCTGGCCTCCGTAGGATCTTTGTCTAGCTGCTGAAACCTTCTTGTTTTCTCCTGAAGTCACTCTATGGGAGTCTGCAGCATCCATAGTAGCCCTCACCAGGAACATGTTCTGGCAACAGGCAGGTGAGTCTCCTCACTTTTACACAAGTCCTCCAGGTTGTCCTCCAGCCCATCAGCTTGTCCTCCATGTGTTCCTCTGCAGCTACGATGAGCGAGTACTTCTGTGGGATGGCAGGAACATGCAGCGTCCCCTCAGCGAGTGTCCAGTAGGGGGCGGTGTGTGGAGGCTGAAGTGGCACCCTACCCAGAAGCACCTGCTGCTAGCGGCCTGCATGCATAATGACTTCCACATCCTCCACTGCCAGCAGGTCCTAGGTGGGTATGGGCCTGGCACCAGCTATGAATCATGGGTAACAGAGTATCTGGTGTCATTAGCTAGTTGACTAATTATCAGTGAGTTTCCATCACATTTAATGGTTCAATACTTATTTTTATAAAAGTGCCACTACAGATGAGGCAGGACAATCCTTGTCCTCTTTTCACATTTCAGGTTGGGATTAATACAGGTAGAAGTTCTGAACTTCCTGTTTTGGAGAAACCCAACTTCCTGTTTCATGAACCCTACGTGGTTTTGCTAACTAGTGTTTCTGTTTGTGACTGTCCAGAGGGCGGCGTGGGGTCCTGTCCAGTCGTGGCCTCCTACATCCTTCACAACTCCTTGGCGTATGGAGCGGACTGGTCCAGGCTGTCCCTGGAGGATCCCGCTCCCCACTCCCCCCCTGCCACAGAGCCAATGGAACACCTCACAGAGAGAACTGGACATTTACGGATTCAGTATGAATCCCCCACAGCCAGCTTCCACACCTCCCTGGAGGACGACGCAGGGCGCTACATACCAGAGGGACCAGAAGCTCCCTCCTCCTCCACTCCTGCTCCCCCCTCCTCTACCCCTCCTGCCCCTGAGCAAGACCTCCCCTCTCTGTCCTCCCTGTTGGCCAGTTGTTCGTTCTACGACCACACGCTCCACGTGTGGCGCTGGGACTGGACTCCCAGTGAGGCCCAGGAGTCAGACCAGTTCTGAGAACGATGCTGGAATCTTCTCTAAACGCACAGTGTGTCAGAAATGTTCTGTTGACTTCAGATCAACCTCAGAATCACCAAAAAATATTTTATAAATGATTGTTTTTTTTTTCTAGATTTTTACTCCTTAGCACCGTGAGTTCAATACGACCTTTCACCTTCACACACTTCCACTCTAAGAGCTTTAAGCCCTCTGGGAACAAACTCCTCCTTTAGAGGGAGGTCTGGGTCCTTCTGGAGTGGAGGTCTCAGTTATGTATCTGCTGTTAGGACCAGGGCTGTGTTGATACTGTGATACTATAAACAAGATGAAAAATAGTAATAGTTAAAAAAATAAAAAAAAATAAAAAAAAGCCTGTTACCAGCATAGTAAAGATTCACAGCTCGACGTCAGAATAAAAAGTCAAACCAGGAGATCTCATTGTTCTGGTGGAGCAGAGGAGGTGACAGCTGCTGACATTTAGTGGGCGGAGTCTTGAATGAACACAAAAATGAACCATCGCTGTTAAAGTGATAATATGCAACTTTTTCATATTTTTAAATCTTCTCCTTGAGCCAGTCTGTGCTAATATGACCCTTTACAGGGTTAATGAAAAGTCACTTAGCCCCATCTGGTGGTTAGATCCGGAATACCACGATTGCAAAATCTCCGTCGCCGTCACGGTACCCAGGAAGTCACGTGTCTCACGAGGGTTAGGCTAACCCAAAGTGGCTAGCTGTTATGCTAGCACTGGAGTGTTTTTAGCTCATGATTCCTGATTTTTTTCCATCTCTCCCTGCTTGAACACAGCTGATTTCTTTGAAGGAGTAAATACCCGCTCCTGTAGAAAGCTATGAAGGCTGAGGAGACATTTCAACAGGTAGATTTAGGCGTTTAGAAGCTGAAACGATCTGATAACTTTTGTAATGCAATGATTTAAAACGGACACCAGAGGGCGCCCAAAACAAGCAAAACTGCATATTATCACTTTAATGCATGGATACAGGGCTTGTGAATATCAATCAGTATCAGTAGTGACATCAAATATTGACTGTATTGATGTCTCCTTACACCCCCAGCAAGAACCACAAACTGATGACATCACTCAAAGCAGACTGGAGTCTCCAGAAACAGGAAGTAGTCCTCTGATCAGAGCAATGCTCAAGGCTAGTCGGATCTGGAGAAACGCTGTTGCGGATTGGTGATCGAGGTTAGCTAACGGGTAATGCTTTGGTGGGACATTTTAGATCAAGAGTTGTTTTAAATACCAGAAAATTTACTAATTTATCACAGATCTGCAGCAGTGTCTCTCCAGTATTCCTCTGGTTCGAAGACGACTTCCTGAGAGTCTCGACCCCTCTTTTGAGTGATGTCCCCAGTGAACTGATGGAACCCCCACCTCAGAAAGACCCAAACATCCCGTTAACGTGGAGGTTTGACCTCCTCCTCGATCCCTGTTACGGTTAGAAACCTTCCAGTGCAGTTAGAGTAAAAACTAACGTTACCGTTCACAGACTGAATAACTTCTGACACTTTTCACAAGAAGGTAAGGATGTTCGTCCTGTTGGATGAAATGTTGAGATGCTCCTAGTCTGAGTCTAAACCTCAGAACCTGAATGACCTGAGGGCATCAGCATACAGTTGACATGAACAGAACCAGACGTCAACTGATGCTGTAGGACACATGAAGGTCTGGACATGTTTAGTTGTATACCACCAGCCTCGGCTCTACTTTGATGACACGTCACTGTAGCATGAACTGTATTATTGTTGCACCTGAAAGTTGAACATCCCTAACGTTTTGTATGATCCATCTGCTGTAGGAGGTCAGAACCTTGTTATTAAACAGACTTGTTCCTTTAGTTTGATCTGTGTTTATTTCACCTCCCCAGGGAGGTGTTTCAGGCATGTCCTGCCGGCAGGAGGCCCCCGGGTTGACCCAGGACACGCTGGAGAAAATATATCTCTGGTTTGGCCCTGGAGCGCCTTGGGATCCTGCCGGAGGAGCTGGTAGAAGTGGCTGGGGAGAAGACTGTCTGGAACTCCCTAATTGGGATGCTGCCCCCGCGACCCGGACTCGGATAAGCGGAAGAAGACGAGACGAGACATTTTAGATTTTCCTTTGATCTGAAATAAATTTGCCACCACTTACAGCTGTTTAATTTTTTTATTAAAAAACCTGAAACATGGTAGCAGAACCTCCCATCATTACTAATGTGATCACGTGGTTCTGGTCCAAGCATCCTGAGATGTTCTGTTGGGTTTGGTCTCCAGCAGCATCTAACGCACAAAGTTCTTAGGATAGAGCCGGAACAGCTTCTGGTCCTGACTCGGTTCCAGTCCATACTTCTCCAGATCATCTCTGTTAAAAACACCTTCATCAAAATCCTTCCTGATCTGCGGAGCCACAACCTCATCAAACAGCTGCTGAGCAGTGAGCGGTGGTTCGGTTCCCCTGGGGCAGCGGTACGACACGTAGGGCTTCAGGTGGAACCCCTCCAGAGGAGGAACCACAAATTCTGGGATCATGGCTTGGACAGACAGGAACTTCCTGCTCGGGAGGCAGTGTCCAGCGGGCCGGGCTCCCCGGCCTTTATTATGGGTTCTGGATCCGCGTTTACTGGTGAACTCCGACATCCGATCTGCACCTCGAACCAGACCCCTCATCAGCGTGGACAGAACCCCCATGATGCTCCTGGGGTGGTTCTTCTAAGGCTTCAAGAAAACAGAACAACGTTAGCTAGGCTAACAGCATATGTTTTTATTAAACCTTTATTTAACCAGGCGGAAAAGCCCATTGAGATCATCTCTTTCAGGAGGTTGACCTGGCCAAGAAAAGGCAGCAGCACACTCATAGTAGTTACAGTGTAGTAATATATGAGCTGTTTGACGGGTAAATCAGGAAAACTTTAGAGATGTAATAAATTTAGAGTTTTAGTTTAAAAACAAAGGCATTGTTTAGATGAGTTTTGCTGTTGGTCTCTTAAGATAGAGCGGAAGTATTCCAACGACACGAGTTCTGACAGCAGATCAGACTGGAGAGCTTTCCAGGCAGAGGGGGCTGAGGAACTGAAAGCTTTCTTTCCCATTTCCGTTGGAGAATGAGGAGTAGTGAGATGCAGAAAGTCATTAGATCGTAGAGGCTTTTAGTTCTCTGAAGAACAAAAGTTTACAACCACCTGACCAAGCTGCTAGTTAGTTTAACTCATTACTGTGTTACTAGTTACTGGTTTGAATGAACTAGTTGGCCTCACTTTGCTTTCCTCTGCTTACTTGAGGGCAGCATAAGTGGGTCCTTCACAAGATCTGTTCAGCTCCATCACTGCAGACGCTGCCCCAATCCTCCTGTTGACCTCCTTCCTTCTCTCAATGCTTAACAAGACTCCGAAATACTTAAATCCCTCCACTTGGGGAAGGACACACACACCCGACCCAGAGTTGGCAAGCCACTCTTTTCCGGTTGAGAACCGTGGTCTCAGACTTGGAGGTGTTGATCCTCATCCCAGCTGTGAACCTCCCCAGCAAGAGCTGAAGGTCAGAGGCTGATGAAGCTAGGAGGACCACACCATCTGCAAAAAGCAGAGACCAGATTCTCCTGCCACCAGTCCTACAACATCCATAGCCTTGAGAAACCAGGACAGATCTCATCCACCCCCGGGGCTCCGCCGCTGGGTAGTTGTTTGACTACCTCAGAGATTTCTAACACAGAACACGGACAGGTCTCCTCATCAGAATGTGTGTCAGTAAGAGTTCCTCAAAATATTCCTTCCACCGCCCGACTAGTTAGCTTTAACTCATCACTTTAACATGCCACTAGTTACTGTAGGGGGTTTAAAATGTGTGTATTAGACTAGTTAGCTCTACCACTCACCTTCACCGCACTGCTAGTTCAAAGTGGTGCCTCGCTAACAAATGAACTACTCGGTGATTGGTGAATGGATCTGATGTTCAACCAATCAAAAGTCAACTTACTAGCTCTGTCTCTACGTCACTCGTTTAGCGACCGGAAGGCTTAGCGACTAGCCGGAATTAGCACTCGTTTAGAATAGCGGCACGTATCGATCATAACATTGAAAGCGCTCTATGACAGAGACAGTCCAACTGAAGACAAGGTCCGAACCACGACTCCAGCCCAGACTGGATGCTAGCTGGGAGCTGGAATCCTCTTCTGGTGATGATGGCGGTGAGCGAAGCAGCTTCTGGGGTATTTACCGCCACCAGCTGGACTGGAGGGTCAACACAATTAAACCTACACTCCTGATGAAAAAAATACATTATGTCATAATTAATCATAATAAGTCATATTTATGACTCATTATCGCAAAATTAAAATTTAACACAATTATGACTTGGCAAACAAAGTCACAATTATAAGATACTAAGTAATGATTTTGTGACAGCTTCTATTATGAGATGTGAAATTAATTTTATATATATATATATATATATATATATATATATATATATATATATATATATATATATATATATATATATATATATATATATATATATATAAACAAACAAACAACCAGGGGTAAGTATACAATACAAATACATGCTAAACTCAGAAAAAGAAGAGGAAGTTTTATTAATAAATAAAAATTTATCAATATAATATTTAGCCAGGAGAGTTAATGTATTATTTTAAAAATCTTCCTCTTGGGGTAAAAAAAATAGTAAAACATTTAAGAACAGTAGGCCATTTCTGCAATGAACATTTAGGTCTCTTAAATTTGACAATTTTACCATTAGCAGGGTCACTTTTATTAAGAATTTAAAATGACACATGACTGGGGGTCCTCCAGAAGGTCTCCAGACCAGCTGAAGTCTGGACCTTAACTGGACCAGAGACGTCCCTTTAGGAACAAACTGCTTCAGACTAGTAGTCCTCATGAACTCTGATGGGACCAGAACACAGCAGCACCGGAAATTCAGAAATAAATACATTTTCTTTCAAATAAAATCTCACAATGCACAGTGCTCTTTAAAGAACAAGGTTCTGTGTTAAGTTTAAAATAACAATAAAAATGTTTGTAATTTAAATAATAAATTGTAGCATATAGATGGCTCAAAGTTGGGACACACAAAGTAGTTGACATTGATATTTAAGAGTGACTGTCTTATTGTGAAAAGCTAACAGGAAGTGTACTGCTTCTGGTTGGTAACCAGTAATTAGCCGGAGCCCATGACGGTAGGTTGCGAAGTTTCCTGTGTTTACCAGTGTTCGGTCAGTCAGGCGGTCTGTTTATTGGAGCTCTCACTCACTCTTTGTTTTCATTAGTTTGTTGTTTTACTGTGTAAAGAGGAAATACAGTCACTAAACAGTCTGTTCTCGCTTCAAACTCCATCTTACAACTTACTTTTAGCTAGTTTAAATCGCTCTTTTCCCGCGTTCTGAGCCCCAGAAAACTAAAGAGCTGCTGCAATTAGTGTTTATGTAGTAAACTCGCTTTTCTCAGTCACAGCCATAAATATGTCGCGCATTCTGTAAAGTCTGATGTCAACAGAGTAGCTCCCTCCATGGGGGCTGCTGTAGATGACCTTTGACCCAGATTTTCTCGATGTGTAAGGAGCTTGTGGTTTCAACGGAACCGGGTCTAAACGTGTTTTAATCTCGTTTTAGCCAAATATTTCTTTAGTTATAATATTATTTGAACTATGTGAAAATGCAAACTGTTCCTTTAAGGCTTCAGCTGATGGGCCAGGGGGCCACTATGGAGAGTCTAACTACATAAATATGGCATTCAATAAAGAAATAAAGCATTCATTAAATGTGTCATTAATTAATTAAAATGAATAATTATTTATATGTGCCAAAATAATGTTATTAATTAACAAATCTTACATAGTTATATTATTATTTCATGTGTTTCTGCACATCATGATTTAATTTGATCTGTCAAACTGACTCATCAAACTCAGTGGGCGGAGCTAAGCCTGATAACAAACAAACATGGCGGCTCCTGCCGGTGGAGGACTCCCCTCAACTTGGTGAGATGTTAAGATAAAATAGTTTTGAACCAAGAACCAGTACAGCTGGAGCTCTGAAACACGTCTTCTAAAGTTATTCTATGGTTAAAATGAGGAACTTCCTCATTAAATTCCTGTGTTTTACCACAGATTCTTGGTTAGAAACTATTTTATGTGTTAGGCTTAAACATAAAAAAAAACAGCATTATTTATTCTTTTCTTTTGGCTTCAACAAAGCGTTGTTATTAATTACCAAACTAATTCATAGTCCAAAAAAAAATCACCTCTAAAGAACGACAGGCGATGCGCTCAGCCAATCGTTGATGGTCGATACACTTATCTGATCACTCAAACCCCATAATGAATGCTTCATTTATTTATTTAATATGACACTTTTGACTCTCCATGCTTATGGCCCTTAGAGGGAAGTCAATGGCCGTCAACTGCAATTAAAGAATGGTGGAATTGAATTCCATTTCCAGATCTGAAGGATCCATTTCCAGAGCTCTGATCATCTCATCATATTTCTCTCTGAGTATCAGTAATGATTATTAACACTTCTGGTTTGTCCTGGTTGAGCTGAAGGGAATCTTCTGCCATCATGTGTTAACATCCAAGATGCCGAGACTTCAATATACAGCTCATAGCTGAGAACATTAATGAGCTTTGTTGAAATGTCTCTTTCCTCTCAGCCTGCCTGAAGTCCAGACTTCTCTCTCATGGTTTGGGTTCTGTGCTGGACCTTTTAGAACCAGGCTCTATTCAGCAGTGAGACTGAAGCCAAGATGGAGCCATTTGTGGAGGAAAGTACAGAGGCCAGTTTGGTGAGTAACATTCAGCTGGTTTATTTAGAACTTACATCTGAAATGAAGTGTGAACTGGTCCAAACAGATTTATGTAATGAAGAGCTTCTGGTGACTGAGGAATGTTTTGTGTTTTTCTTCCAGTGGATTTTCATGCTGGTTGGAGTTGGGGCAGCTGTTTTAGTCATCGGAGTTTTTGTGTTGCTTCTTTACAGAAGATACAAACCATCAGGTCAGTTCCTTGACCTTCTGCAGCACCACACAGCCTTCCTGTCCCCAAACAGGCTCACTTCTGGTATCAGCATGTTCCACACATGATCCAGTCAGCACTGAGTTAGTTAGTTGGTCTGGTTCAAGTTTAGTGCAGCAGCTCTAGTTCAGGTCTGATTCATATCGGGTTCAGGTTTGGTTTAGGTCTCTTTGAAGACTAGTTCAAGTCTGGTTGAAGTCTGGTTTAGGTTTGATTAAACTCGAGTTTAGGTGTGTTTAAAGTCTGGTTTAAATTGGTTTCGGGTCTTGTTTAAGTCTGGTTTAGGGTTTGTTAAACTCTTTATCAGGCCTGGTTTAGGTCTGGTTCATGTTCAACACTCCCACCTCTGGCAGAGCTTGAACCACGTCTCGACAGCAGTGGGTGACATTGATGGGCCTTGTTTCACTCTGCGACTATTGGTGGCAGCTGTTGCTAGCTGTAGTTACAAGGTGCCTGGTGCCAATTGTGGTAGTACCCCCCACAACCCCTGTTCCCAGTGAGGGTTGGACTCCTCCAGGGCTGCCCTTTGTCACTCACTAGTTCTGTTCATAATCTTTATGGACAGGATTTCTAGGCGCAGCCGTGGTGTGAAGGGTGTCGGTTTTGGTGGCAGGAGAATCTGGTGTCTGCTTTTTACGGATGGTGTGGTCCTCCTAGCTTCATCAGGCTCTGACCTTCAGCTCTTGCTGGGGAGGTTCACAGTATGTGAAGCAGCTGGGATGAGGATCATGTGGGAAAAGGGTGGCTTGCCAACTCCAGGTCGGGGGAGAGGTCCTGTCTCAAGTTTACGAGTGAGGGAAGGAGGGAGATCGACAGGTGGATTGGGGCAGCGTCTGTAGTGATGGACGCTGAACTGGATCGTTGTGGTGAAGAAGGAGCTGAGTCAGAAAGCAAGGCTCTTGATTTACCAATCAATCAAGGCCCAATCCTCACCTATGGTCATAAGCTTTGGGTAATGACCCAAAGAACAAGATCATGGATACAAGCAGCCGAAATGAGTTATCTCCACAGAGGGGGGCGTGCTCAGCCTTAGCGATAGGGGAAGAGCTGGTGGAGGTGGGCGGGGAGAGGGCGGTCGGGGTTTCCTTACATGAGATGCTGCCCCAGTGACCCGGATCTGGATAAGCGGGAGCACGTGAGGCAAGGACATGACACAGTAGTATAAGATGGCATCATAACACCATATGACATAATATAACATAATGACATAACATCATGACATCATAATGCACTGTAGGGAGGTGAATGATTTAAAACTGAGATAAATTAGGACACTAATGTTTTTATCTAACCAAACTTGGGGTAGAAGATAAACACTTTTTTGCTAGAATCATCTGAACCAAGATGAGTCCAATAGAGCAGCTTGGTGGTTTTCTGGACTCATCTGGACTAAGACTGATGGTCTCACTAAGATGTTGTTTTTTCAGAGGAACAAGCAGGCGTTCCTCACTACCGCTTCAGAAAAAGAGACAAGGTGATGTTCTACGGCCGAAAGATCATGAGAAAGGTTAGTCTTGTCTGAATCAACCAATCAGCTGATTTGTTTCAGTGTGTTGTACACTCTAGGGGTCAGTCATACAGCCTCAGCTTTATTTCACCACAGTTCAGCTAAATAATAAGCTGAACGTTTTACGTCCAATGGCATGATCTGATCAGTCGACTAATCGCAAAAATCATCGGTGACTAGTCGACTATTAGAGTAATCGTTTGTGGCAGGTTCAGATCAGATCAGGAAAATAGGGTAGGCCAAAATAACCATTGCTTCTGCCTATTCCTTTTTTGATTGTAATTTATGTTGTTAATCTTGTTGTTTGTTTGAAAAGAAAACTAATTTTATGTTAATGTTCCATCCATCCATTTTCTGTAGCCGCTTAGTCCTCCACAGAGGGTCGCGGGGGGAGCTGGTGCCTATCTCCAGCGGTCAAGGGGCGAGAGGCGGGGGACACCCTGGACGGGTCGCCAGTCCATCGCAGGGCCACACAGAGACGAATGAGACAAACAACCACGCACCCACTCACACCTAAGGACAATTTACCAGCCCAATTAGCCTGACAGTCATGTCTTTGGACTGTGGGAGGAAACCGGAGTACCCGGAGGAAACCCACGCACGCACGGGGAGAACATGCAAACTCCACGCAGAGAGGCCGCAGAGCTGGGATGCGAACCCACGACCTCCTTGCTGCGAGGCAACAGTGCTAACCAACTGCGCCACCATGCAGCCCAATGTTAATGTTACAAACCAAAATAAAGAAATAAAAGAAGAAAGAAGAAGAAGAAGAAAGATCCAGATCTGCTTCAGATCAGATCCAGATCAGGTTCAGATCCAGATCAAGTCAAGATCAGGTTCAGATCAAGTCCAGATCAGATCAGGTTCAGATAAGACCTATATAAGATTCTGATTAAGTCCAGATCTGAGTCTTCATTAGATCCTCCTTCCTCAGAATCCAGCTGAAACCATCAGACCAACTCTGAATCTTTTCTGATCCGTAACATGTCTTCTGGTGTCTCTCATGGTGTGTTTTCTGGTCTGCTGGTGTCTTCTAATGTCTCCTGTGCTTTCCTGGTGTCTCCTGGTCACTCTTTGTCTCTCCTGATCTCTTCTGGTGCCTCCTGGTGTCAATCTGGTCTCTCCTGGTTTCTCCTGTCTCACAGGTCCAGACCTTGTCCACAGCCCCTGCTTCCAGCTCCACCTCTTCATCCCGGCAGAGAGGGAGGAAGAGGACTAAGGTCCTATCCATAGCTCGCAAGTGAGACACGTCCAGGAGCTTTCTTCTGGTTGCTAACATGATCTCCCTCAGGCTCCACTGAGCTTCAGATGTTCTGGTAGAAGCGCCCAAACAGAGCATTTCTTTGATCTGTTTGTATTAGAATCCTGCGTATCCGAAGAGAGCCGCCCACCCTGCAGCCCAAAGAGCCTCCTCCCTGCCTGCTGGAGGCCGACCTGACCCAGTTCCACGTTCAGAACTCACATCTGCCCTCCGAGGTTCTGTACATGCTGAAGAACGTCAGGTTGGTTTTGACGTTCCCACATCAGCTGATCCAATATGTCTTTACTAGAGCAGTGAGACAGTGAGTCCCTGCCTGCGGTTGTTTCAGAACCGTAGACGAACACACTGGAGTCTGACCGTGTTTTCTGGAGCACAGATATAGTCCATCCAGAACGTACTCACAGCATCACTGTTTCTACATGTTGTTATGTTACTGCCGTATTCCAAAGTGAACTAAGGTTTCTTTCTTTTCCTCGAAATTCTACACACAACACCCCAATGACAACGTGAAAAATGTTTTTGGGAGATTCTTGCAAATGCATTTAAAGGTCCCATATTCATCACTTTCTCTCCACACTGATTCATTTCTTTTACGTCTCAATAACAGGTCAAAGCTCTGCATTGGTCAAACTGACCCTTACTTTATGGTCAGCTGTTGTTCTTCCACCCCTCATCCATCCTCCTGAAGCTAAACTTTCCCTTCAAATAATTCATCCAGACCCTCTATCCTGACTAGTCTCCAGTTCCCCACAGCCTGATGCTGCCTCCACCATGCTTCACTGTAGGGATGCTGTTGTCATGGTGATGCCTGGTTTCCTCCTGGCGTTCACACCAAAGAGGTCTTTGTCTCCTCAGACCAGAGAGTTTAGTTCCTCGTGGTCTGAGAGTCCTTCAGGTGTCTTTGGTAAACTCCAGGTGAGCTGCCATGTTCCTTTTACTAAGGACTGTCTTCAGTCTGGACTCTGTACCATACAGGCCTGATTGGTGGATTGCTGCAGAGATGGTTGTCCTTCTGGAAGGTTCTCCTCTCTCCACAGTGGAACTGGAGCTCTGACAGAGGAACCATCAGGGTCTTGGTCTCCTCCCTGACTAAGACCCTTCTCCCTGATCACTCAGTTTAGATGACCAGCAGCTCTAGAAGAGTCCTAATGACAGACAGGTTAGAGTTGTGATCGTTCATCTAGCCAGGTGAGATCAGGTGCAGCGATCTGCACGTTAACAAACAGGTAATCCTTTAAATCTCTGTATTTTGTAAAAATGTACGTTGTTATTGTTTGTTTTCTGCATTCAGGGTGCTGGGTCACTTTGAGAAGCCTCTCTTCCTGGAGCTGTGTCGTCACATGGTTCTGATCCAGCTGCACCAAGGGGAGGGACTGTTCCGACCCGGCGACACCGACGACAGCATTTATGTGGTCCAAGATGGCCGCCTGGAGCTGTGCATCCATGAGAGTGTAAGACTGAAACTCAATGTTGGATAATTCAGCTGCTGAGGAGGAAACCACTCAGCTTTTGTCCTGAAGCTTTTATTTTGTAGGGTAAAGTTATCGGTGCAGACAGCTAAGGCCCCGCCGACACTACTCCAGATAGTCTTCTGTGTTTGCTACTCCAGTCCACACAAACTATTGAACTGCTTTGTTCTTCCCCTGTATGTTGTTCTTACCTCCAACGTGATGCCATCTGTTGGGCATGATCCTCCTTTTGATTGCTGCAGTTTTATTTCCCTCCTCCTGCTGGCATGGTGTTTCTGCTACTCAGAGATGTCTGATCTTGTTAAATACTGGACCTTCTCATATGTTGGTTTAGATGTGGAGATCTGATAATAAGTCCTCCAGCCCTCCACCGTTCTTTTATCTGACCAACTGCCACCTTTCCTGCGCCCCACACCTGTCATTCCTACACAGACAAAGTGTCCGAGGAGGTGAGGAAGAAGAGGTCCTTTATAGTTTTTATTCAGAAAGTAGCAGAATCCTGCTGTGAGTCAAAGACCGGATGACCTAGTCCAGAAGGACTGAGGCAACTCCCCCCACAGTCCACCTACAGGGCTACAGACAGGCTTCCTGATGTATTTAAGTCTAGAACTGTTAGAATTAAAGAGCCTGGTTTCTAGATGGTCTACTGATGATGTGTGGTTGCAGGATGGTACTGATGCTGTTGTGAAGGACGTCCTGCCAGGAGACAGTGTCCACAGTCTGCTGAGCATCCTGGACGTCATCACTGTAAGTCCCCCACCTCACTGCTCCTTATTACTGTTGAGTACCAGATCTGGTCTTAGAGGACTCTTTGGTTTTTAGGGTTACCCGGCTCCATACAAGACGGTCTCGGCCCGGGCTGCGGTTCCCTCTGCCGTCCTGCGTCTTCCAGCGGTGGCGTTTCAGGCTGTCTTTGAGAAATACCCTGAGACTTTGATCCGCGTCATTCAGGTAAATCTGAGCAGCAGGCGTTTAAAGTTCAGTTGATTCGTAATTCAGATCAACAACCTTCATGAAACATTAAAACACTGGAGTACTTGAAGGGTTCAGAGTTCATCAGACTGTCCAAACAACCCGAGTCCTGATCAGAAATGCTCTGAACTCTGAACAGGCTTGATATCTGATTGTTGTTCCAGAGAGCACGACTCCTAAAACAAACTGCTCATTTCAAGTCTGCTGTCAGGTCAAACGTGAGGAATTTAGGTGTTTTCGACCAATCAGTGTCACTCAGAACAGCAATGGGACTGAGAAGGTGACCTTAGGTGAAAATTAGCTCTCTTTTTGCAGTTGGAGCAATGTAAACACACACAGACTGATTTGCCAATTTAGGGTTAGGGTTAGTGCTAGACTGGAGAACAGCCTACGCCTCTTTACATTGCCCCCAAACCTTCAGTGATCCACTTAATGAATCCTAAATTCAAGGCGGTCGACTACCATTAAGTTTCACTTTGACTGTTCGTAGCGGCGCGGTACGTTGGCTTCCACGTACGGCAACAGGAGGTTAGCAACACACACAGCAACAACCCCCCACCCCCACCACATTTTATGACATTTATATCAAACAGCAGTTTATAAATATTTTGAGCTGAAATTAGGTGTGACAGTAGCTGACAGAGTGCTCAGAGATTACCTAAGACCTAAACCACCAACGAACACCAGGTGACAGGATCCTCAGTGTTCACCCAGGAACTTTCTCATTATCTATTATTTCCTAATCTTGATGTTTTAGTGATTCATTCTGGTGTTTTCAGATCATCATGGTGCGTCTGCAGAGAGTCACCTTCCTGGCCTTGCACAACTACCTGGGTCTGACGACAGAGCTCTTCAACCCGGTACGTTTGACAGGACACACAGACGTCCAGTGGGAAGGTGGATAATGTGTCTTTAATTTATGTGTGTGTGTGTGTGTGTGTGTGTGTGAGACAGGAGAGTCAGGCCATCTCTCTGGTGTCGGTGGCTAATGTCCTGGGCGAGGCTCAAACGCACAAAGGTTTCCGTAAACAGTCGTCTCACTCCGAGGACATCAGTCCTGAGAAGCCCGATTCAGGTCTGGACTCACAGAGATCAGCTGTTTCGTGTTACTCTGCTCTGATTCATCTGTTTATTTTTAATAGGACCAGAACGCTCCGGGCTGTCAGACACTCCCACAGCAAGAGCCAAGAAGACCCTCTCCCAGCCCAGTCCTGGTGCTGCTGCAGGTACAGTATCAGTACGAGTACACAACATTCAGCACTCAGCATTGCATTTAACGTCACAGTTTTACAAGTTCACTTTTTAAAAATCACTGTCCTTAGAGGTAACATTGACTTGTAATTTATTAACAATCTAGTAAACATAAAAGTTCTTTATTTGAATTGTACAAGATGGGTAACCTACTGAAAAGGGTTTAATTGCTTCAATGATCTGAAATTTAAACCTAAAAACATTTAAAAATCGATAAAATAACGGGGGAGAGGAGAAGAAACTCCAGAGATGTTTGGTAAAGGCATGGATAAAAAGAGAAGAGAAGAGCAGAGGATGGATAGATGGATGGAGGGAGGAGAGAGAGAGAAATAAAAATGATAATTATTTTAATGGTAATAATAACTGTAATAATCATAATTTGAAGTTGCTGCAACTGTTTAACCTGACTACTCTGTGTTTTCAGATGAACCTCTGGTGGACGTTAGCAGAGTGAATGAACCGGTCCAGTGTTCCAGAGAGGAGGCGGGGCCTCTTGGTCCTGTGAAGGTCTCTGTTTTAAAGTTTCTTGTTTGTTAGAGGTTAAATCTAAACGTTGAGGGTGATGGATGTGTAGAAGCAGTTACCTTCACCCTGCAGGCTTAGTTCTGATGTTTCTGCTGCTATCAGATTACTCTGTGTGATCAGAGACGAATCAGCTGACTCCACTCTGCTCCATCACATGTCTTTTGATTACGACTTGTGTGTTTAGAGAAGGTTTCAGCTTCTGTGTTCTTGTTGTTTTCTTAGTCTATTCTAAAGAAGAGTGTGACGATGCAGCATGCTCCAACAGCTGTTTACCACTACAGTGACGCTGGAGGAGGAAGTGTCCACCATAATAAAGTCAATGCCATCTTTCAAGCTGCTAAAAAAGATCTGCTGCAGGTCATTCAGCTGCAGGTACTTCACCCTGTAAATTATTATTTTACATTAAAAGTCAGCTCCATCTCTGTTACAGAGACTTGGTAGAGCTGGAGTCTCCCCAACCTAACCTAAGCCCCAATCCCAACCCTATCCCAGGCTCCTATCCCAACACCAATCCTATCCCAGGCTCCTATCTCAACCCCAATCCTATCCCAGGCTCCTATCTCAACCCCAATCCTATCCCAGGCTCCTATCTCAACCCCAACCCTATCCCAGGCTCCTATCCCAACACCAACCCTATCCCAGGCTCCTATCTCAACACCAACCCTATCCCAGGCTCCTATCTCAACACCAACCCTATCCCAGGCTCCTATCCCAACCCTATCCCAGGCTCCTATCTCAACACCAACACTATCCCAGACTCCTATCCCAACCCCAACCCTATCCCAGGCTCCTATCCCAACACCAACCCTATCCCAGGCTTCTATCCCAACACCAACCCTATCCCAGGCTCCTATCTCAACACCAACCCTATCCCAGGCTCCTATCTCAACCCTATTCCAGGCTCCTATCCCAACCCTATCCCAGGCTCCTATCCCAACACCAACCCTATCCCAGGCTCCTATCTCAACACCAACCCTATCCCAGGCTCCTATCTCAACACCAACGCTATCCCAGGCTCCTATCTCAACACCAACCCTATCCCAGGCTCCTATCTCAACACCAACCCTATCCCAGGCTCCTATCTCAACACCACTATTCCAGGCTCCTATCCCAACCCTATCCCAGGCTCCTATCTCAACACCAACACTATCCCAGGCTCCTATCTCAACACCACTATTCCAGGCTCCTATCCCAACCCTATCCCAGGCTCCTATCTCAACACCAACCCTATCCCAGGCTCCTATCCCAACCCTATCCCAGGCTCCTATCTCAACACCAACGCTATCCCAGACTCCTATCCCAACACCAACCCTATCCCAGGCTCCTATCTCAACACCAACCCTATCCCAGGCTCCTATCTCAACACCAACCCTATCCCAGGCTCCTATCCCAACACCAACCCTATCCCAGGCTCCTATCCCAACACCAACCCTATCCCAGGCTCCTATCCCAACACCAACCCTATCCCAGGCTCCTATCTCAACCCCAACCCTATCCCAGGCTCCTATCTCAACCCCAACCCTATCCCAGGCTCCTATCCCAACACTAACCCTATCCCAGGCTCCTATCCCAACACTAACCCTATCCCAGGCTCCTATCTCAACACCAACCCTATCCCAGGCTCCTATCCCAACCCTATCCCAGGCTCCTATCTCAACACCAACCCTATCCCAGGCTCCTATCCCAACACTAACCCTATCCCAGGCTCCTATCCCAACCCCAACCCTATCCCAGGCTCCTATCCCAACACCAACCCTATCCCAGGCTTCTATCCCAACACCAGCCCTATCCCAGGCTCCTATCTCAACACCAACCCTATCCCAGGCTCCTATCTCAACACCAACCCTATCCCAGGCTCCTATCTCAACACCAACCCTATCCCAGGCTCCTATCTCAACACCAACGCTATCCCAGGCTCCTAGCCCAACCCTATCCCAGGCTCCTATCTCAACACCAACACTATCCCAGGCTCCTATCTCAACACCACTATTCCAGGCTCCTATCCCAACCCTATCCCAGGCTCCTATCTCAACACCAACGCTATCCCAGGCTCCTAGCCCAACCCTATCCCAGGCTCCTATCTCAACACCAACACTATCCCAGGCTCCTATCTCAACACCACTATTCCAAGCTCCTATTCCAACCCTATCCCAGGCTCCTATCTCAACACCAACCCTATCCCAGGCTCCTATCCCAACCCTATCCCAGGCTCCTATCTCAACACCAACACTATCCCAGGCTCCTATCCCAACCCCAACCCTATCCCAGGCTCCTATCCCAACACCAACCCTATCCCAGGCTTCTATCCCAACACCAACCCTATCCCAGGCTCCTAGCCCAACCCCAACCCTATCCCAGGCTTCTATCTCAACACCAACGCTATCCCAGGCTCCTATCTCAACACCAACGCTATCCCAGCCTCCTATCCCAACCCCAACCCTATCCCAGGCTCCTAGCCCAACACCAATCCTATCAGCAGCAGGTCAAACTAAACAGAAGACATGTAGACTTGCTATGACTTCATGATGAGTAATGATGAAAATGCTGATCGTATTTTCTTAATATGGTTTAACCTGCTAGTTAAATGGTTAAACCCTTTAACTAGCAGGTCAATCACTTGCTGAAGCACATTTTAATTCTCTGCATCCTAATGAAACATGAAGTGAACTTGAACAAAAAGAAAATATTCATATTTGTATTTTTTAAATTAATTTTCTCTTTTATAATATAACCTTTATTGAATCAAAAATAGAAGAAATAAATGTTTTTCATTGCTTTTACCCTGACGTGAAAGTTAAAGGGTTAATGAAGTGGTTGTTGAAGAGTTCTTGTGTTTGCATTTAACTCCTCATGTGACGACCACAGGACCCCAGGCTGCTGGAGGGGAGGGTGACGCTTCGCCAGGTCAAAGCTGGTTCTGTTGTCGGTCACCAGGGAGACCAGGTCAGTTCCTGTTGGTTCTCATTAAAGGGAAAAAACAGAAGGCAAGGTCAAACACTGAAACAGTCATATGATCAGAGATTACTATGAACAGGATCAGCTTCACAGGCTCAGTTTAGATTCAGTCTTTGAGTGAAACCAGTTTCCTGGTTCAAAGGTCATCAGGGTCGTTCTGAAGTGGCTTAATCTACATACACACTGGTGACATCATTCCAGGTGGGTAGAGTCTCCAGAAACAGGAAGTAGTCCTCTGACTGGAGCTGCATTCCTGGTTAGTCAGATCAGGAGAGACACTGCTGCAGATTAGCAGGTAATTTTCTGGTAAAAATGTCCCAGTGATGCATTAGAACACTGTCACCTGTTAGCTAACCTCTACAGTTTAGCATGAGACCGTATGTTTAGTTGATGTGTTTCTGCTGCTGCAGCAGGACGTATGGTAGTGTAGTGATTCAGACAAACAGTCTCATACTAAACTAGACAGTATAGAGTTCTAACACATCACAATTACCTTTTAGAGCAGGAGTTGTATTAGATACCTGAAAATTATGTATGGCCCCACCCTGGGGGACCCCTGTCTGTCTCCTGGGCTCGCTGATGCTGCCTGTGCACGTGTGACCCCCTCACTCTGAGCTAGAGGGGCCCGGGCTGTGGCGGGGCGGCCCCTCCCTCCCTCCCTTCATTCATAACCACTTCTAGTGACAAATCCTAACATACATTCTCAGAAGTGCACACAAATACAAACACTATGTGTATCTATTATGTATTCCAGGACGTCAGCGTGGCGTTCGTCATCTCTGGACTTCTGCATGTCTACCAGCGTATGATCGACCGTGAGGAGGAGACCCTGCTGTTCGTCACCCACCCAGGGGAGATGGTGGGTCACCTGGCCGTCCTCACCGGGGAGCCCCTCATCTTCACAGTGCGCGCCCATCGAGACTGCACCTTTCTCTCCGTGTCCAAGGCCCACTTCTACGAGTAAGATTAGGATCTAAGGCAGGACCAGCAGGTCAGTTAAAGCTCCTTACCAGATGTAAACGTGTGTTTGCAGAATAATGCGCGAGGAGCCGAGGGTGGTCCTGAACGTGGCTCACGCTGTGGCCAGGAGGATGTCCTCGTTTGTCCGGCAGATTGACTTCGCCCTGGACTGGGTGGCTGTGGAAGCTGGCCGAGCCGTCTACAGGTCTGAGCTCTGGGGCTCATCACTGTAAAACTACCCAACGCTCATTTGTTCTCTTCGGTGATATCTGGGTGTTGTTTTAGGCAAGGAGACAAGTCCGACAGTACCTTCATCGTCCTCAGTGGACGACTGCGCTCCGTCATTGCCAAGGACAACGGAAAGAAGGAGCTGGCTGGGGAGTATGGCCGTGGGGATCTGATCGGTGTGGTGAGAGACCTGGACGTCATCCTACAAAATCTATGAGATTCAGCAGTGGAGGAGATTTCTACAGATTTGATTGGTTGTCACCAGGTGGAGGCCCTGACTCATATGAACCGAGCCACCACCGTCCACGCCGTCAGGGACTCTGAGCTGGCCAAACTGCCTGAAGGAGCGCTGAACTCCATCAAGAGGAGATATCCTCAGGTGGTCACCAGGCTGATCCATGTGCTGGGGCAGAAGATCCTGGGCAACATGCAGCAGGTCAACGGACCTCTGGCAGGTAATGTCAGGATCCTAATTAAGAATCGAAAAATAGAACAAACAAAAAACAAGGAGATGTCAAGAATTAAGTTGGAAGGAGGTCATTTTAAGGAAAGTCCACTTATCAATGTCGTTAATGCTCCTTCGTGTATTAGCAACGCAGATCCTATACTTCCTACAGCGTACAACTCTTCTTCTGCTGCCATTCCTGCTGTTCAGTGGTACTGAATTCTCATTAGTAACACCCCCACTCTCACACACATTCACATGATGATGGCAGTGAGCTACATTGTAGCCACAGCTGCTCTGGGGGCAGGTTGTCAGAGCTGCTGTACAGTCGGCGCCACCAGCAGACAGACTGGGATCAAACCGACGACCCTCCGGTTGCCAGACGACTGCTCTACATACTGAGCTACATGCAAGTGTGGTATCTATTAGATACATATTACACACACTGTGTCTCCATGGGGGGAGTAGAAATTCAACAAAAGGTGGATGTTGATGTTGTAAACATCAGTAGGGAGGATAGAGCACGTGTCTGCTGTTCTGTCTTTAAAATCCATGAATGAAATCCTCCTCCTCCTCCCGGCAGGTCGTAGTCTGGCCCTCCACACACCTGCCAGTAAGTGGGACGCAGGTAATCCAGTCTCCAACCTGTCCACCGTGGCCATCCTTCCTGTGTCTGAAGAGGTTCCCCTCACCGCCTTCACTCTGGAGCTGCAGCACGCACTCAGCGGCATCGGTACACTCCAGTTCAACCTGTTACTCACCGTTTGATCATTTATTTTAGGTGAATTAATATCTGAGACTCATCACTGAAGGATGGGATGAGTTGTTATTTTTGTGAAGGCAACAGTTCATCAGGTTGCTCTTGTTTCTTCTGAGACACAAATACCACCAGGTCTCAGGAGACATTAAGAATCAGTTCAGTTTATCTCTAAAGGTCACGTCAGGTCATCTCAAAGCCACAGATCCAGATCCTTCAGGTCCAGATTCAGGACAGCTGGAATTCAGCTGGAATCAAATCAGATTCTTTATAAATGATAATCAGCCAGGTTGTCTCGTTATAAAGAAACCAGCTGATTGGTTGAAGCTTTACTCCAATATAATCCTCTATTCTGATCAGCTCAGTAGGAGGGAGACAGTGGGAAGGACCAGAACCTGGACCAGATACAGAACCATGATAGAGAAACTGGAGTCTGAGAGGACAGGACAAAGATAAAAACAGAAGGACTAGACCAGTCATCATTTCTAAAACAGAACAAAGTCAGTGGCAGCAAGAACAGGAACTACAAACATGGAGGGTAGAGAGAGTAAAGCCAGCAGAGAGAGGAGACGTGGTCAGTTTGTCCTCCAGACTGAGTCTAGAGCAGCAGCACTAGAGATGAGTCAGGATAACTCTGACTAAAGAGATGTTTGAGAGCTTTAGAAGTTAGAAGCTAAACTTTAAATCCAGTTCATAGAGAACTTCAGGGATCAGGTCTGGAAGTAATGAATGACGGATGAGTTTTTCTGGATGTTTCTGATTCTAGTAAAACTACACAGGAGGAATGAAGCATTTCACACTCCTGACAGTTTCAGAAGAACAGTTTTAGAGACGCTTCTGTTATTCTGTATTTTTTCTACAAGGTCCCACTTTACTCCTGACCAGTGACATCATCAAACAGAGACTGGGCTCTGCTGCTCTCGACAGGTAGGTTTTCGATCACATGCCAATAGAAACTAAACCTCTGCGCTCCTTGTGGGGGTGTTAGTACAGAGTGAGAGGGTTTTAAGTCAACCATGATGTTTTTCACTGCTTGCCACCTCTCAACCATAGTCACAGGAAATGAAACCTTGGAATGTTTTTGCTGATGCAGTTGTATTTACTGACGTATTTGTCATCATCATTTGAAGTATCCATGAGTACCGTCTGTCCAGCTGGCTTGGCCAGCAGGAGGACATCCATCGTATTGTTCTGTACCAGTCAGACTCCAGCCTGACACCGTGGACCCAGCGCTGCATCCGCCAGGCTGATTGCATCATCATCGTGGGACTGGGCGAGCAGGAGCCCACTGTGGGGGAGGTCAGTGTCAATTCACCTGCTCAGGTATCCTCAGTATGTTTCTGTGGGTTTTCTGGTTTGTTCATCAGCATCAGGAAGGTTCAATCAATCCTTAAAAACATGTTGTGGGACAGACCAGACCCACTCCTCACTGCTGTCCTGTTCACAGTTCTGTCAAAATTGTATCTGTATTCACGCCACGGTGTGAAAGATGACCAGTAGAGAGAGAAAATTATGAAAAATTAAGATACGAGGATTTAGCCTGACAACGACATGCACATTTTTCATCAAACACATGGTTCTATGGGGAACTGTCAGCTGTGAGTTTAGCCATACGATCCAGACAAAACTTCAAACGGCTGAGAAAAAACGTCCCCATGGACATCGATGGGAGTCAGATGGATCATGTGAGAAAGCCCCACCTCCATCAGAGCTTTATAGGTAAGGTGAGCTTCACAGTAAACGCATCATTCAAAATTTAAAGGAGTCACTACAAGTTGGACTTTATATGACTGAACTGGTGATATCTTTGATAGTTTTTACTCAATGACAGTTTAAAGGGATGTCAGGGTCGTTCTGAAGTGGCGTTCAATCAGTTATTTATATACAGGAAGGACCACACCCACTGGTGACATCACTGAGTGGTAAAGTAGTGCAAGTATTTAGTTTGTAACATATTTTTGCTGCGATATTAACAGTTATTCTGAGGTCTTTGTGGTTAGCCACACATGCTAATGTTAACATAGCAACTCCTACGTCCTACAGGCAGCTTTCAGCTCAGTTCGGCTGGAACAGCAGAATGTTCTGAGCTTTTAGGAGAAAATGTAAGTTTACATGTAGGTATTACCATTCTGAAACATTCATCGACAAACGCTGAGGAAGCGGTTCTTCTAATTTTTCCTTAGTAAACTACACTGTCAGTTTATCATCTGGCTTCAGGTTATTTTACTGTCGCATTCAGGATCAAATACCTAAAGCCAATCAGAAGCGAGGGGTGTGCATATCATTTATAATGAGGAAACCTGTTTCAAGCAGACCTACGAATCAGCAAACTTTCGCATCATAGAATAGAAGAACCATAACCTTTTTCTTTATAAAAATGACTCATAAGACATTGATTTACACTAGAGAACACTGCAAAAACATTAAAAAAACAAGTGAACCACACCTTTAAAGAAAACTGGTTGTGTTTAATTAAACTCTGCTTTACAATCAAGTGATTCTAAAAGTGTAAACAGACAGAGATGATCTTTTGACAGAGGAACATTTATTTTTGCTTATCTTGTAAACTTTAACATTTCTTTATGGTTACTTTATTTGAAAGTGAAGGTGACCTAACAGAACTGATTGGACTCGATCAATGGTGCGTTCGATTTGTACTCGGAAGTCGGAAATTCTGAGTTCCGAGTGGGAAAAATCAACTAGAACACCCCCCTAAGTCGGACTTTCCACTCGGAAAGTCGGAGATTTTTTGGCGTCCCGACTTTGGGGAAAAAAGATGGCGACTCCTGACAAGAACAGTTAAAATGCCGTGAAAACACGTTTGTTTTGCAAGATCTGCTTGTTTGGATGTATTTAAGTTCAGAATTACATGTAGTTCTTTGTATCTTCTGACTCTAAACAAATTGAGAGTGTTTGCATGAGCAAATTAATTAAAGTCTAAAACAATGTTTTGGATGCGTGCTGCTAACGAAGTCAACAATGGCAATGTGTTTGTGTGTGAACCAAACACGTGAAGAAATACAACCATAAATTACTTTATACTTTGGTTTCCCAATTTTTCCGACTTTGCAAACAGAACGCTGTAACTGGGGTGTGACGTCATTCCCAGTTCCGAGTTCCGACCTCCGAGGACAAATCGAATGCACCACAAGGTTTCAGTGTAAACCCAGATTCATACGGTTTTGGTATTTGCTGTGATGCTGACAGAGGTGGAGGTTTGGGCAGCAGCTGCAGCACAGTGATAGTTTCTAGTATAAATGACCCTGGGTGTGTCAGGAAGGTCTGGTGCTGGTTCTGGTTCTAGAACTTCAGTGCATTCACAGAGCAGCCATCTTGTTTAATGGCCTGTTTGGGTGGAGGTCTGTAACATGTCATGTTAAAACTTCTCCTCCTTGTGTCGCTGCAGTTGGAGCGTATGTTGGAGGGCAGCGCCGTTCGGGCACAGAAGCAGCTGGTCCTGCTGCACAGGGAGGACGGCCCAGCGCCCAGCGGGACCGCAGAGTGGCTCAACATGCGCAGCTGGATCTCCAGACACCATCACCTGTCCTGTCCTCGCAGAGTCTTCTCCAGGAGGAGTTTACCCAAACTGGTAAACACTCAGACTGACTGTATTCAAAATGTCCTCTCTCTCCCCACACTGTGTTCATATTTACTCCTTTTACAGGGGAGGGAACAGCACCTGAATGCAGCATGTCCAGTTTTCAGTTGTGTCTCATAAATAAATGGGGTCAGGGAAAACCATCACCAAACAGAGGAGGAGGACTCAGATTTAATCTTTCCAGCACCTACAGTACCAGCCTGCTCTGAACTTAATTCTCAGACAATTCCAATCTAATTCACACCTTCATCTGATCAAAACACCTCACCAGGACTCCAGTTGAATACAGTGGAGCGAACACCTCCTCAGGAGGCAGGAAGGAGGTGTGTCACAGACAGAGGAAGATAAGCACAGTTTATAAGTCTCTCTCTCCTTTACTTCAGACATAATTGATAAAGCTACTCAGATGAGCAGCGAAACGTCTTTAAAGAACCAAATAAGTCCAGTTGCCTTTATTTAAAACCCCTTTTTTGGATAAACATGAGATTGTTTGTTTCAACTGAACAACATCCAAATAACTACGCTACTGTCCGTCCTGCAGCAGCGGCAGCATCAACACCAGAAACTAAACAAATGATCTCATGCTAAATTGTAGATGTTTACTAACAGATAATATAATTTATCCTTTATTCATCCGTTCAGGAAAATTGTTTTTCGATTTCTTACTCATCCTCACTTTTGAGAAGCAGTGGACCGCCAATTTGGACAGCGCCCAGGAGGTAGTTTGGGGTTTAGTATCTTTCCCAGGGACATTATATGGAGCAACCGTGGCTCTTTCCCCTGAGCCACAGTCGCCCCATATGGTGTCCTGTGGATAGCTAGTAGTTAGTTCATCCACCTTGTCTACTGGTGGTGGTGGGAGGGTGATGGCGGGCACCGGTGCATGCCATCTCCACCTCTGTCAGTGTGCCCCAGGGCAGCTGAGGCTACAATGTCACCACCAGTGTGTGAATGACTGTTGTGTTGATCAGATCTATGGAAATACAGGATATTTACCATTACTGTTTTCAAAGGAGTGTTCCTTGTCCTGTTAGCATGCTCTGCCAGCTCAGGCTGCAATGCATCATGGTCTTTTTCCACCAATTTAGTGAAAAACATGCGTTTACTACTTTTATTGGCCCACCTGATGCGTTTCTAGGGCCCCAGAAAGGAGATGCAAAGGAAATTTAACACCACTACAAAATGGCCGCCTCACAATAGTGGGAACGAGTGGAGGTCGCCGCGGTCTCCATCAGGCAGAACTCAGCAACTGAGAAACATCCATCTTATTTCCTGTCTCTTCTCCACAGAGGGAGCTGTATCAGCGTGTTTTTGAAAAATGTCCAGATCGATACTCCGACTTCTCCCGTCTGGCCCGCATCCTGACTGGAAACAGCATCGCCCTGGTCCTGGGTGGAGGCGGAGCCAGGTATCCCAAACACCAGCACCATGAGCATGTTAGCAGCATAGATATATATTAAGGCTAGATGGATCATCTGGGGTTCGACAGCGTAGATACACAGCGGCCATCTTGCCCCTGAGAGCTGACCTTCTGCTCTCTATGGTAACAGATGGAAGGTGAGTGATCAACTGAACTAAAAACACTCATAACTCAATGTTATGTAAATGAACAGATTTACAAACGGTTTACTTTCTTACAAACCTTATTATGTATAGACTTGAAATATGATACTTTTGCAATTTATGAGTTTCCCAACCTTTATCAATATATTTCGATATATATTCACAGCCACGTCTCTGACGTTTATAAAAATGCAAACCGTTTGAAAATCAGTTAAAAATTGAGCAAGTTAGAGGTATTTAATAGTACATGCTCCACTGACACCAATGTTAAGAAAGGGGGCAGCTCTCGGTGGCAAGATGGCCGCCGGCGTAGCTACGTCAGGGTCCATTGACAAACAGCGCGGGTAAGATATCTAGCCTTTATATATCTATGGTTAGCAGGATGTTACAGTCTGATAACCTTTGACCTCAGTTCTATAGCCTCAAGTCAAGTATCAGAACCCCAACACAGAAACACAACACGGAACCCCAACACAAAACCACAACACGGAACCACAACACAAAACCACAACACGGAACCACGACACGGAACCACAACACGGAACCACAACACAGAACCACAACACAGAACCACAACACAAAACCACGACACGGAACCACGACACGAAACCATGACAAGGAAACCACGACACAGAACCACAACACGGAACCACGACACGGAACCCCAACACAGAACCACGACACGGAACCACGGGCAGGCGCGGCATAAGGATTATACCCGATGGGAGGGGTGAGAGTTCTGAGACGTGTTGGTGTAAAATAGCTAACGATACCTAGCTTGTTTGAAGATTACACAGTGCAGCTTTAAAGGGTCTGGAGAAGCTGTGGAGAATGTTCTGCTCTGCTACACGTTCATGGTTCATCATGACGGTCTGGTCAGGTCGATTTAGATCTGTGTTCTTTTCATTCTGTGTAGCAGTCCTGAGCCTTTGAAGAACTACCAATGAAATCTCATGTGTCTGACTAAGGACTAAAGAGCACTCCTCCCTTTCACTCAGGCACATTCACTAACAACACCATGACATATTACTCTGATTAAAATGTGTTTCATTAATTCTTTTGAGCAGGGTAAATAAAAGTTATCAGCAGCAACAGAAATGAACCATCTTTTGACTGAAAGCTGAAGCGTCACTAGACTTTCTCTCTGATGATTGTTTCTTTTCTTCATTGCTTCAGTTTGTCCTGCAGCTCTGATAAGGTAGGACTTTGTCTCCTCTCAGTAATGACCTGAGACACCTGGTGGTCACATGATGCTTTTAGCAACACAGCAGAAAATGTCATTGATTTTTGTTTAGGAACATTTCATTAGGAACAGTTAGTTAAAGTATCGTACACTACGTGCAGAATTATTAGGCAAATGAGTATTTTGACCACATCATCCTCTTTATGCATGTTGTCTTACTCCAAGCTGTATAGGCTCAAAGCCTACTACCAATTAAGCATATCAGGTGATGTGCATCTCTGTAATGAGAAGGGGTGTGGTCTAATGACATCAACATCCTATATCAGGTGTGCATAATTATTAGGCAACTTAACAAAAACAAATATATACCCATTTCAATGATTTATTTTTACCAGTGAAACCAATGTAACATCTCCACATTCAGAAATATACATTTCTGACATTCAAAAACAAATCAGTGACCAATATAGCCACCTTTCTTTGTAAGGACACTCAAAAGCCTGCCATCCATGGATTCTGTCAGTGTTTTGATCTGTTCACCATCAACATTGCGTGCAGCAGCAACCACAGCCTCCCAGACACTGTTCAGAGAGGTGTACTGGTTTCCCTCTTTGTAAATCTCACATTTGATGATGGACAACAGGTTCTCAATGGGGTTCAGATCAGGTGAACAAGGAGGCCATGTCATTAGTTTTCCTTCTTTTATACCCTTTCTCTCCAGCCACGCTGTGGAGTACTTGGACGCGTGTGATGGAGCATTGTCCTGCATGAAAATCATGTTTTTCTTGAAGGATGCAGACTTCTTCCTGTACCACTGCTTGAAGAAGGTGTCTTCCAGAAACTGGCAGTAGGACTGGGAGTTGAGCTTGACTCCATCCTCAACCCGAAAAGGCCCCACAAGCTCATCTTTGATGATACCAGCCCAAACGAGTACTCCACCTCCACCTTGCTGGCGTCTGAGTCGGACTGGAGCTCTCTGCCCTTTACCAATCCAGCCACGGGCCCATCCATCTGGCCCATCAAGACTCACTCTCATTTCATCAGTCCATAAAACCTTAGAAAACTCAGTCTGGAGATATTTCTTGGCCCAGTCCTGACGTTTCAGCTTGTGTGTCTTGTTCAGTGGTGGTCGTCTTTCAGCCTTTCTTACCTTGGCCATGTCTCTGAGTATTGCACACCTTGTGCTTTTGGGCACTCCAGTGATGTTGCAGCTCTGAAATATGGCCAAACTGGTGGCAAGTGGCATCTTGGCAGCTGCACGCTTGACTCTTCTCCGTTCATGGGCAGTTATTTTGCGCCTTGGTTTTTCCACACACTTCTCTGTTGTTCCCTGTTGACTATTTTGAATGAAACGCTTGATTGTTCGATGATCACGCTTCAGAAGCTTTGCAATTTTAAGTGTACTGCATCCCTCTGCAAGATATCTCACTATTTTTGACTTTTCTGAGCCTGTCAAGTCCTTCTTTTGACCTATTTTGCCAAAGGAAAGGAAGTTGCCTAATAATTATGCACACCTGATTTAGGGTGTTGATGTCATTAGACCACACCCCTTCTCATTACAGAGATGCACATCACCTGATATGCTTAATTGGTAGTAGGCTTTGAGCCTATACAGCTTGGAGTAAGACAACATGCATAAAGAGGATGATGTGGTCAAAATACTCATTTACCTAATAATTCTGCACTCCCTGTAGTCCTTTATGTACCCTATACTTAATCGTGTACAAACCCTCTAAATGACATGCTGTATCATGTGTTGCTACTAGAGTTACAAGTTTAATTGAAAACAACTGTCCTGTGTTGTGGCACTATCTATTTTTATCACTAAACAAATGAAATACACAAAAAAGCATTAATATAAGTACTAACATAAATTGGACCAAATAAAAAACAGAAACTCAACAGACTCAACAGAAACCTAAAGCCATGCAGACAGAACTGGTTCCTGTGAACTTTATCACTCTGAACAACCCTGAGCTCTGACCAGTTGGAGTCCAGGTGTCTCCAGCAGTCTCCCCCTCTGGTCCCTTCCTGCTGTGATAAGGCCAGTTGCCCCCAGCTCCCACCTCGCCCCCCACCTCCATCACTGCTGCTGCAGACACAAGTTGGTAACGGGTGATAGGAAAGGCTTGGCAGCACGTGACAGCAGGAAGAGTCTTCCCGCAGGTGACACCTCAGCCCCGAAGCCCTGATGCCTCCTTATCACTACTGACACGGGAAAACTGCTGACGGTCCTCCCCCTCACCTGAATCTGCAGTTTTTCACCATTTATACTCATTCAACAACACACTGTGGGCATCATTGGGAGGAAGAGCAAACTTCAGACTTCTGCATGTGAGTGTGGTTGAATACCATCAGCAGGATGCCTGGAGGGTGAGACATAACGGAGCTGGCTTCATGGCCGGTGTCAGGGCAGTCAGCAGGCAGGAGACACACGAGGGGGACGAAGAAGGAGGAGTTCGCCAACTGCTGGTGACAGCTCTCTGCGCAGCATGTAGGTGAAAGCCAGCAGAGCCAATCAGTCTGCAGCGGTGACAGCCATCGGGTTGTTCCAGGACAAGAAGGAAACTGACATATTCTGCTGCCAGGATCAACACAAGTCTGAACATAGCAGCAGCGGCCTCTGGCTGAGGAAGAGGAGGGTGTTTCCTCACTGATCCACATGAGGTGGTGGGTGATAATGACTCGCATATCCAACCAGAAATCTTTACATTTGGGATGTTTTGAATAAAACGTTTTGAGACTGTGTTAATAACAGAAGAGGTTTATTGTTTTCTTGCTGTTGCAAAATCAACAAAACAATAAATATATTATCAGGTCATTTTGTTCTACTNTACAGGGAGTGCAGAATTATTAGGCAAATGAGTATTTTGACCACATCATCCTCTTTATGCATGTTGTCTTACTCCAAGCTGTATAGGCTCAAAGCCTACTACCAATTAAGCATATCAGGTGATGTGCATCTCTGTAATGAGAAGGGGTGTGGTCTAATGACAACACCCTATATCAGGTGTGCATAATTATTAGGCAACTTAACAAAAACAAATATATACCCATTTCAATTATTTATTTTTACCAGTGAAACCAATGTAACACCTCCACATTCAGAAATATACATTTCTGACATTCAAAAACAAATCAGTGACCAATATAGCCACCTTTCTTTGTAAGGACACTCAAAAGCCTGCCATCCATGGATTCTGTCAGTGTTTTGATCTGTTCACCATCAACATTGCGTGCAGCAGCAACCACAGCCTCCCAGACACTGTTCAGAGAGGTGTACTGTTTTCCCTCTTTGTAAATCTCACATTTGATGATGGACCACAGGTTCTCAATGGGGTTCAGATCAGGTGAACAAGGAGGCCATGTCATTAGTTTTCCTTCTTTTATACCCTTTCTCTCCAGCCACGCTGTGGAGTACTTGGACGCGTGTGATGGAGCATTGTCCTGCATGAAAATCATGTTTTTCTTGAAGGATGCAGACTTCTTCCTGTACCACTGCTTGAAGAAGGTGTCTTCCAGAAACTGGCAGTAGGACTGGGAGTTGAGCTTGACTCCATCCTCAACCCGAAAAGGCCCCACAAGCTCATCTTTGATGATACCAGCCCAAACGAGTACTCCACCTCCACCTTGCTGGCGTCTGAGTGGGACTGGAGCTCTCTGCCCTTTACCAATCCAGCCACGGGCCCATCCATCTGGCCCATCAAGACTCACTCTCATTTCATCAGTCCATAAAACCTTAGAAAAATCAGTCTGGAGATATTTCTTGGCCCAGTCCTGACGTTTCAGCTTGTGTGTCTTGTTCAGTGGTGGTCGTCTTTCAGCCTTTCTTACCTTGGCCATGTCTCTGAGTATTGCACACCTTGTGCTTTTGGGCACTCCAGTGATGTTGCAGCTCTGAAATATGGCCAAACTGGTGGCAAGTGGCATCTTGGCAGCTGCACGCTTGACTCTTCTCCGTTCATGGGCAGTTATTTTGCGCCTTGGTTTTTCCACACGCTTCTTGCGACCCTGTTGACTATTTTGAATGAAACGCTTGATTGTTCGATGATCACGCTTCAGAAGCTTTGCAATTTTAAGTGTACTGCATCCCTCTGCAAGATATCTCACTATTTTTGACTTTTCTGAGCCTGTCAAGTCCTTCTTTTGACCCATTTTGCCAAAGGAAAGGAAGTTGCCTAATAATTATGCACACCTGATATAGGGTGTTGATGTCATTAGACCACACCCCTTCTCATTACAGAGATGCACATCACCTGATATGCTTAATTGGTAGTAGGCTTTGGAGCCTATGCCTAGTAATTCTGCACTCACTGTATAGCTGAGTTTCAAACCTTCAACCTGCTGGTCTGTATGTGGATCTGGTTTTAGGAGCTGGTGAGGACCAGGATTTGTTGCTGTGGTACTTTCTGTTCTAACCGGGTTATCTGACTGGTTTATTGTCTCATGATAATAATAAGAAGGATGGATCAGAATCGTCAGTTTGTCCTAAAGAACCTTTAGAAGTGAATGCTTCTGTTTCCAGAGGCTGCTCTCAGGTGGGCATCCTGCGGGCGCTGAATGACTGTGGGATTCCTGTGGACATGGTGGGCGGTACCTCCATCGGGTCCCTCATGGGGGCGCTGTACGCTGAGGAGAAGAGCAGCAGCCGCATGAGAGTCCGGGCTCGCGAGTGGGCCATGGTGGGCTGACCTTTGAACTTTTATTGTGTTAATGCTGATGTTTATAAGAAACATTCTTTCAAACTGTCTTCTCCAGGGCATGACCTCTTACTTTAAGAAGATCTTGGACCTGACCTACCCCGTCACCTCCATGTTCTCTGGAGCCTCCTTTAACTACAGCATCAGCTCTGTCTTCAAGGACAAGCAGATTGAAGTGAGCTTTTAATCCACCAAGGATTTCCCGCCCCATGGCATGGACTAGGAGCTCAGTTATGAGACATTTCCATGCTGATGTCTTGTGTTTGGGTTCCTGTGCAGGACCTGTGGCTGCCATACTTCAACATCACCACAGACATCACAGCCTCCTCCATGAGAGTCCACACTGATGGTGGGTGAAACTGAAACATTGTTTAATAAAATAACTTCTCCTCTCGTGAAGAAAGTGACGGCCCATGGTTTAACATGCAGATAAGTGTTGTCAGAACAGTTTAGTGTGTGTTTTTTTTATTTCCTTTGAAACATAAACTTAGCCCCAGCTGTTTGTTCCTTCGTGTTTCTGTTCCCTCTGATTAAAGTCATGTTTCTGTCAGGTTCGCTGTGGCGTTACGTCAGAGCCAGCATGTCGCTCTCCGGCTACCTGCCTCCTCTGTGTGACCCCAAAGACGGACACCTACTGATGGATGGGGGATACATCAACAACCTGCCAGGTGAGACGCAGACAGGGACAGAGCTACAGTTAGTAGTAAACCTGAGATCAGTGACTTCCTGTAGGTCGCTCATCTCTGCACTTCACAAACCGACCTTCCACCAGCATCAGACCAAGAGTTATGATGTCATCTCTGAATCTGGCCCTTTGTCCCAGCAGGAACTGTGCAGAATAATCATGGCCTGTGGTGTCCTGAACAACATCTCACTGAGAAATAACATTCCCCCCCGCCACCTCAACTGATGCCCAGCTCTCTCCACCAATTAAAACTTTCTCCATCCTTCCACCACAAACATCTCAGTTCCAGTCTCTGTGAAGCTGCATTTAAAAGACCTCTCTGTTGCCATCATTAGCCATGAAATACCAGAAATCAGCAGCTTATGTATCTGCAGAATATTCAGGAAGTACTTTGCACTGACCATATATGGCAGAATGTGGGTATGTAGGAGGAGGGATCTGTCCAAAATCACCTGTGCAGATTTCTAAGGAAGAGTGCAGTTTATAAAGCAGAAATGTGTGTACGCAGTCTGAAAATTACTTTGTGTAAGTAAACTAGTTGGACCCTAGTTTGGGACTGATTTAGTACTAGGTTGGACTTTAAGTTGACCCTATGTTGGACCCTATAGGCAGGCACTAGGTTGGACCCTGGGTTGACACTAGGTTGGACCCTGGGTTGACCTTAGGTGTGACTCTGGGTTGGACTCTTGCTTTTGGTATAAGTTGGACCATGATAACGTTCTGGTGTGTGTAGACGACTCTTAACCTCAGATTTGAGCTCAGTAAAACTCCAGACTCGTTGGTGTTTGCTGGTGTTGGTCAGCTGTGGGTTCGTCTGTACAGCCGTTCAGGAGATGTTTTGCTAACGGACAGATGTTTTCCCACCTCTCTGCATTGATGATTACCTGTAGAGAAGACAAGCAGCTTTAGGTCTGAACAGGTTAAATGCTTTGTATGTTAGGCTCCTTTTTTTTAAAGCTTTATTAGAAGCTGATTGATTATTTTCATTGTGTTTGTGTCCTGATGTCCAGCTGATGTGGCTCGCACCATGGGGGCAAAGGTCGTCATCGCCATCGACGTCGGCAGCAGGAATGAAACCAGCCTGACGAATTATGGGGACTGTCTGAGTGGCTGGTGGCTGCTGTGGAAGAGACTGAACCCCCTGGCTGAGAAAGTCAAGGTGCGCAGACCTTTGCCTCCAACAAACAGCCTCAGTAGGTGGCGCCATCACAACTCAGGTAAACAGGTTTCCATCTGCAGGTCCTGAATATGGCAGAGATCCAGACTCGCCTGGCCTACGTGTGCTGTGTGCGTCAGCTGGAGCTGGTCAGAGACAGTGATTACTGCGAATACATCCGTCCGCCCATCGACCGCTATGGAACGCTGGACTTTGGCAAGTTTGACGAGATCTCTGTGAGTTTCTGTCGTTCCTTCCAGCTTCCGGTTTTTTTCGGCTGCTGTCAGATGTGGCTCTGACCCGGTTTGTGCAGGAAGTGGGGTACCAGCATGGAAAGACACTGTTTGACGTGTGGCAACGCAGCGGTGTGGTGGACAGCATGCTGAAGGATCGGCATCAGGAGGAGTTCCACAAGACCAAAGCTGGACACGTGAGGGTCAAAAACCAAGCTGCACTCTCACTGTTTTAATCCGGTGCCATCTGAGACCTGGAGGTCTTGGTGCCCTTTGACCCACCCTGGTCTCTAACTGGAACCTTGACTCTCCCTCAGGTGGTCACGTGTCCCAACGCCTCCTTCACTGACCTGGCCGAGATCGTATCCAGGATCGAACCGGTCAAGAACGTCCTGATTGATGGTGGGTCACTAAATGTTGGTCCTGCTGACCTTTGACCCATTTTGTTGTTCGTGTTTTTGCGAACGGTTCTGATTCCTGTGGGTCTGTTGGATCCTCTTGCAGAGGAGCAGTCTGATGAGTACCAGACGGATTACGATGAAGAGGCTGTGGAAAGCGCCCTGTCAGACCTGGAGGCCTTCACCCCCGGCAGTGAGCTCACTGAGGGAGATGAAACCGCTGAAACTGTGAGAACCAACTCATCAGACTTCTGCTACCTAGACCCGACACCTCCAGACTGACCAAGGGATTTGTTTTACAGGATGAGGAGTTTCCAGTTGGAGTTCGACGTCGGACAAAAACCTCCCCGCAAAATGCTCACCTCTGACCTCTGACCGTTGCTGCAGCAGTCAGTCTACGGTCCACAGGAAACACGTGTCAGGTTCTGTAAGAAGTCTGGTATCCTGGTTTCTGTAGACCACAGCAGAACCCTACTGATGGATCAAGGACGTTCAGCGTTTTTTGTCTCGAGGAGGATTAGTGGATTTATAATAGTCACTTCACCGATTCCTGTCATGGAATTTAGTGTTTTAGTGAAAAGGGAGAACCTGTGAAACCGCCTCCTGGGATTCTGGTGGTTCTTACTGACCCAGAACCTCTTAAAAATGTCCTCTATGGGGCGTTCAGTGGTTTAGGTCCTGGAATGGACCTCTGAATCAAGACCAACAGGGTTGACCCTCGAAGACCCACTTCAGACAAGACCAACACTGAAACTGGATCCACAGAGACTAGAGAGCAAAGTGTCTGCAGCCTGTCTCAGATTTCCAGCGTCTCTCTGTGGTGTCAGACGGTTAGATAGTTGAAAAGCTAATGGTTGATCAGTCAGAGCCCCCCCCCCCCCATCACTGTAACTGTTCTTCAGTTCTGGATATTTTATGTTTAAACTCAGACTCTGTTTTGTGTTTTTCTAGTTTTTAGATTTATCTAAGTTCTTTGCTTTTATTGTGAAAAGCAGTAGTTTTGTTAGGAACTGTAAAACACTGAAATGCTGTGTGGAGTCTTGCAGTTTGAACCCTTCATATCTGACTGACTGACTGAATGTTATGGTGACATGAATGATTCAGAGGAATCTTCTCACAGAAACGTTTAAAATAAACCCGCCTGTTACTGTAAAACACAAACGTTTGAGTGATCAATATTAAAATGATTTCCAGACCTGCAGCATCACAGCTTATGCAGGGACCCCGGGATACCTGGGTAACTTGGGAGGGACTCGAAATAGAACTCTGCTCCTCCAAATCGAGAGGAGCCAGCTGAGGTGGTTCATGATGTCAGTCCTCCTGGACACCTCCCTGGTGAGCTGTTTCAGACATATCCTGTCATCAGGAGACCTGGGGCGGACAACCTGGAGGAAGAAGAAAGTGGCTAGGCCTAAAATGCACTCTGATCTCTACAGGTGACCTTAATGTGACCTTCTCTAACCTCTGTTTCAGTAGTTTTGACTCAACCTGCTGTTCTCCAACAAGGAGCTGAATGGATAAATTCACAGCAGCTGTTTGATCCATGAATCCACCAATAAAAGTCCTGGATCCATTAGAACTGGTCTCTAAACAGTCCTCCTCATCAGGATGTTCACATTCTGACATCATGAGACCAAGACCACACCTACCAGCTGATCAACAGAACGTCACCATGGAGACGCTTCAAACAGGATGCTATCAGATGGAAGTGTCCACTGAGGTCACAGAGGGTCATCAGCAGGTTGATACAGAAAGACTGTAAGAGTCACAGAGAGACATAGAAGTGGACGTCCTTTGCCCACATCCCACTGATGACCTCATCATGGTGATCAGTGACCTGAGGAACCAGATGATGAATGTCACACAACTCCAGGAATATTTAGGGAGGTGAGAGGAACCCAAAGGTCACGTCAGACCACTGGAAACTGTTTACATCAGAGTGGTCTGAGTGTTAGACCAGAGGTCCCAAACACCAGTCCATGGGTCATTTGGTACCAGGCCATCAGAATGACTACATTTAAAAAATGAATTGATGGATTGATCATGCCTGGAAGATCTGACCCGTGCACAGTATCAACCCTGCAGCCTGTGATCACCTGCTGCTGAGCTACTCTAATCCTCACTTCCTGCTGCGTTTCACAGCAAAGGAGCGCCCATAAGGGGCGAGTTACACGCTGAGCTAGTAGCGCCCTGTCCGCCAGCAGTGGCCCTGTTAAGATGTTCAGCTGTGATCTCAACCAGCTGCTCTGAAACATGTGCTGTTGTTTCTCCAGCCATGTTTAGAGAAGTAGTATCAAACACTGGACAGTATGTACATTTTTTGTAGAATTTAAAGACTTTTTTGGTAATTAGTGAATTTATTTTCAACACAGCAGACTTCTTAACAAAATCAAGTTTATTTTAGAAATGGTTCTAGTTTAGATCAAGTCTGAATATCTCTTAAACTAAGTGACTTTGTCCTATTTGTATTTAGGCCAAATAAATTCTGATGATGGGAATAAGGTCTACCAGAGAGACCTGGTTCATGTTACCTTTGACTGTAATCTGAAAACAGTATCAGGATTAGTACTTTCATCAGTCCTCTGCTGCCCCCTAGTGGAGGATCTACAGGAGGAAAGGAACCATTTAGTCTGAAACAGAAACCTCTGCACTACTGCACCACCATGTAGCACCAACATATTAAAAATAAAACAGACATCTCTATATTTGTTATAGTAGTCAATAGATCGCTCCGTTTTAAATCTAGATTTTTAAATGATTATTATTTTTATAGCTATTCCAGACTTTAAAGGGTTAAAGGACCTGCTGTAGTTGTGAGACCCAGGTCTGACTAGTATGAGACCTGAACCTGATGAACGTTCTGTGATATCACAAACAAACCGCAAAAAGAAATGTCAAGAGCTTTATTTTTAAATGGAATCGTTTTTCAAATATCACCACGTTATTTTCGTACACGACACCCAGATCAGTACAAGAGGCCCTGCTGGTAAAGCTGGGTCTAAAAATACTGATTTCAAGAACATGACAAATACAAGCAGTCCAAGAATAGAACCATGGGGAACTCCGCATGTCAAGACACTTTGAGAAGCCTTTGAGTTCCTTTATTGCATCATTGTTAGGAATTAAAATCTTTTAGACTTTCAAACCCTTTACATTTTGTGGATGTTTGTCTGGTTTTTGAAGTACTAAATCGACTCACTTCACCATTAAATCCACAGAAAACAAAAACCAGAGGAGAGTTATGAACTGAGGTCAATCATCTGTAATCACACTCTCCTTGAATGAATCACACGTCAGGGCTGGGTCCGTTACTCAAACCTTTAAATTACAACTCAAACCGGTTCAAACTGGATCAGTTCTTTACTGAGCCACTGGCTCTCCTCTGGTTTTCTCTAGTTTCCAGGTCACTATGTAAGGTTTTTATTTGTCCAGTGTACTGCTTAACTACTATTCACTGTTGTCTGTTTGACATTTTCTGGGATTGTAGGTGTTTTTATGTGTTTTTATGTTTTGACAACAGGACTGTTAGGACTACAGATGACATTTAGCTCTTATGCTAATTCTGGCACGTTTACATTGAGTTCTATTTGAGTTGAGTTGAATTTCTCCCTGGGGTATTTTCCATCTTTCTGGAACATTTTCATCCAGTCAGGGAGAAAAAGACCAGCGTTTTGTGAACACAGAATCTTTAGGCTCACTGCCAGACTTTGATGTGACCAAAAGAAAACAGATAAGCTGCCATCAAACAGGCAGTGGAACCCGGTGGATTGATCTGGAGCTTCGGGGAAGTACAGCTTCCCTACATAATCATAGAAAGAGTTCCATTATTAACTCATTTTCTGCCTTTCAAAATAAATCTACGTCTTTCCAGTTGAGCAAAATAGAGAGTTTCTCTGATCCAGTGTATATGTGTGAAGGTGGAGATGCTAATTTCCATTCCAAAAATGATGTGCCTAGCTAACAAACAAACAAAAGCTGCCCTACTTGGGGGGACAGCTTCAGAGAAGAAGGAGAGACGATGCTGAAGGTTCCATCTGCTCCCCAGTAATCTTTGACAACGAGTAAAAAATCTGTCCCCAGTATGCCCTTAAGCTAGGACATGACCACATCATGTGTCCATGAGTTGCTGGAGTCTGGCTGCAGCGGTTGATGTGACCTTTTACACAACAACTGAGCCTGTTGAAAGTTGTTCAGGTCATGACTCTGCTCAGGATCCCATCAGTCTGAGTCTGTCAAACTGAATTCTGGAATCTGTTTAGTCCTTCATGTTGTCCTTCAGGTTTGTCTCAGAAATCTTCAGAGTCTCTCTCCTAGCGTGGCTTTAAAGTCTCTCTACCTTTCTCCCTGAAGGAGCGTTCAACAGCAGCTCACTGATGATTCAAGCTGAGGTGGAAAGGACTGAGCACAGATCCCTGAGGAACTCCAGTGGGAGGCTCCTTATGGGAGCTCAGGAAATTTTACAGTTTTACCCATCCCATAATTTACAGGGTTAGGGTTGACCGTGTCAACCATGGCATCCTTGTGTCCATACTATCTAGCCTGGGCATCACAGGGAGAATTTGAATCATACCTCGCGGGTTGGTCGTTCAGTGTATCCTGGCTCGGTCACTCCTCTGCCTTGCCACAGGGGTTCCCCAAGGCTCCGTACTGGGACCTCTTCTCTTTGCGATTTACACCACCTCACTGGGTCAGGTCATCTGATCACATGGCTTCTCCTATCACTGCTATGCTGATGACACCCAGCTCTACCTGTCACTCCCACCTGATGACATCACAGTCTCAGCACAAATCTCTGTTTCTCTGAAATATGGAGATGGATGAAAGCCCGTCATCTCCAACTCAACCTCTCTAAAACTGAACTGCTTGTCATCCCAGCCAAACCAACCATACAACAATATCTCAATCCAAACTGACTCCCTATCTCTGGCTCCATCAAAGACAGCTGAATTCTGGGTGTTGTGACTGACGACCAGCTGACCTTTAAAGACCGCGTTTATCATGTCCACTTCACATTGTTTAACATAATAAAGATCAGACACAATACACCACCCAGCTCCTGGATTAAAATGACTGATAAACATTCTTTTTAACTTCGAAAAGTATGTACTGTATACCAGGTGTGTCTAAAGTGTGGTCCATGGGCCATTGAAGGGACTTTTTAGGTCTTCAAATGCAATTAAAGAATGCAGATTGATTCTTTCAAAATGTTGTGTTTAGATTTCTACTCATGTGAGGTCAGGAGCACCACAGGGAACTGTATCTCACCGTTCCATTTTACTCCGAACACCTCAGACTCTTTCAGTACCAGTCAGAGAAATACTCCGATGACTCTACAGCTGTTGGTTGTACCAGAGATGGACGAGTCCAGAGATCTGGTGGACCACTTTGTGGAATAGTATGGCAACAATCATCTGATCTTAAACATGAACAAAACAAAGGAGATAAAATCAATCTAAACCTTTAAATAATATAAACATTTCAGTCCAAAAGTAGTAGTTTTTAATTCCCTGTTGAATGTATCTATAAATATTCTGCAAAACACTAAGTTTTTGTTCTGTTTAATGTTGAGCAGGTCAAAACACAAAGTCACAAAAAATGTTTGTGTTGTTGGTTGCCTGTGAGGACCAGGACATTTGGACTCAGCTGGTTCAGAGTGAAAATCATCCTGATGTTTGAATGTTTCAGGTCGATAATAAATGACGTCAACCAGCTGCTGGTTGTTTCTCTGTAAATAGAACTTCCTGTCTCAGCCCTCAACCAGCTGGTCTACAGGACTCAGTTTGTTCCATGTAGCTGAATCTGAAGAGGAAGTGAGAGGAGCTGCTGAAACCCGTGAGCCGTTTGCTCAGTAGCACCATGAGAAAGGGAAGTGAGCAGAGCAGCAAACTAAAGAACAAGACGAGCTCAAACTAAACGGTAAGGTTCTACTGGTTCTGATCGGGCCGCTTGTCGTCGCTGTCAGATTCATGTTTCATCAATGTTTAATTCCTCCTCGTCACAGAGAAACGATCTGTTAAAAACCAGAACTCAAAGGATCAAACGTCTAACGGGTCTCATTTAGATGTCAAATAAAATGGCCGCCACAGTTCAGACGCTTTAAATGTTTTAGAGCAAACTTTATTTTAAAAAACTTTTCAAACATTTCTGACATCAGAGTTTATAATATATAAATTATAAATATATAATGTGTTTTAACCCAGAAGTATTTGCTGTATAGATTACGAGGAACTTGTTTTATTCTTCTGGTAACCGGAGAACAAACAGGAAGTGGTGAATCGGAACCACCTCGCTTCAGACACATTACATGACCTTTGACCTTTGACTTGAGCTGTGGCTGAGAACATAAACAACATGTTTTTGTTGCAGGTTGAATCCAAACATCATGGCTCAAGGCTGCCTCAAGTGTCTGAAGTACACCATGTGTGTCGCCAACTTCCTGTGCTTTGTACGTATGGCTCCACCCACTGCACCACTCTGCTCCACCCACTACATCACTCTGCTCCACCCACTGCACCACTCTGCTCCACCCACTGCACCACTCTGCTCCACCCACTGCACCACTCTGCTCCACCCACTGCACCACTCTGCTCCACCCACTACATCACTCTGCTCCACCCACTACACCACTCTGCTCCACCCACTGCACCACTCTGCTCCACCCACTGCACCACTCTGCTCCACCCACTGCACCACTCTGCTCCACCCACTACACCACTCTGCTCCACCCACTACACCACTCTGCTTCACCCACTACACCACTCTCCTGGGTTAGGGTTAGTGTCCTAGAACAACGGGAAGCTGAACTCTATTTTTATAAAAATGTCTGACATTGATGGACCAACCGGCTGTTATCAGAATAATTTTGCTGCAGAAACTCTGGTCTGGACATCTGTCTCCTTTTATAATGTTCAACAGACCTAGGTCAGAGGTCAGAGCCCCCTCAGAGATGCAAACCCAATGGTGCTATGTGTGTTCGTGCAGGTCTGTGGAGCAGCGGTTCTGGGTCTGGGCGTGTACCTAACGGTGAACCTGAGTATCGCCTCTCTGATTCCCAGCCTGGCCAACCTGAACATCGCCCACATGCTGCTGATCAGTGGCATCGTCATCACCTGTGTCTCCTTCCTGGGCTTCCTGGGAGCTCTGAAGGAGAACCGCTGCCTGCTCCTCACGGTAATGATGGTGGTTGTGGGAAGTTTTTACCCATGTTGCTAGTTTTTATCCTGTTTTGGTAGCTTTAACTTGAGTTGGTAGTTTTAACCTGTTATAGTAGTTTTAACCCACGTTGGTAGTTTTTACCTGTTATGGTAGTTTTAACTAGGGATGCACCGATACATACAGATACCAATACCATGTACTCATACTTGTTAAAGTTAACCGATACCAAGAACCGATGCCAATGCAATTGTTTTGACTGCAGTCAATAACTTGTCATTTCTGTTGCAGTTTTCTAGATTGGTGTCTAGGGGGAGCTGTTGAGCTAAAGAGGACCAGTGTGGTTAGGAGTGGGAAACTGCAATAGTTTTGTTCACATTTTATTTTATGATCATTTTTATTAATATTTCATTTTTTATCTAGTTCACCCTCATTTGCTGTAACAAGCAGAGAAGAAAATAGAACCTGTCTTCCAGTTCAATGCATTTTTATTTGTGCAGTAGAAGTATCGGTATCGGCAAGTACTCAGATCCAATTGGTTTGAAAAAAGTGGTATCGCTGTATCCCTAGTTTTAACCTGTTCTGGTAGTTTTAACACATGTTGGTAGTTTTAACCTGTTCTGGTAGTTTTAACACATGTTGGTAGTTTTAACCTGTTCTGGTAGTTTTAACACATGTTGGTGGTTTTAACCTGTTCTAGTAGTTTTAACACATGTTGGTAGTTTTAACCTGTTCTGGTAGTTTTAACACATGTTGGTACTTTTAACCTGTTCTGGTAGTTTTAACACATGTTGGTAGTTTTAACCTGTTCTGGTAGTTTTAACACATGTTGGTAGTTTTAAACTGTTCTGGTAGTTTTAACACATGTTGGTGGTTTTAACCTGTTCTAGTAGTTTTAACACATGTTGGTAGTTTTAACCTGTTCTGGTAGTTTTAACACATGTTGGTAGTTTTAACCTGTTCTGGTAGTTTTAACACATGTTGGTAGTTTTAACCTGTTCTGGTAGTTTTAACACATGTTGGTGGTTTTAACCTGTTCTAGTAGTTTTAACACATGTTGGTAGTTTTAACCTGTTCTGGTAGTTTTAACACATGTTGGTGGTTTTAACCTGTTCTGGTAGTTTTAACACATGTTGGTAGTTTTAACCTGTTCTGGTAGTTTTAACACATGTTGGTAGTTTTAACCTGTTCTGGTAGTTTTAACACATGTTGGTAGTTTTAACACATGTTGGTGGTTTTAACACATGTTGGTAGTTTTAACCTGTTCTGGTAGTTTTAACACATGTTGGTAGTTTTAACACATGTTGGTAGTTTTAACCTGTTCTAGTAGTTTTAACACATGTTGGTAGTTTTAACCTGTTCTGGTAGTTTTAACACATGTTGGTGGTTTTAACACATGTTGGTAGTTTTAACACATGTTGGTGGTTTTAACCTGTTCTGGTAGTTTTAACACATGTTGGTAGTTTTAACCTGTTCTGGTAGTTTTAACACATGTTGGTA
>SSNR01000067.1:118463-132332 GCA_006937965.1 Callopanchax toddi | reverse complement strand
GGTAGTTTTAACACATGTTGGTAGTTTTAACCTGTTCTGGTAGTTTTAACACATGTTGGTAGTTTTAACCTGTTCTGGTAGTTTTAACACATGTTGGTAGTTTTAACCTGTTCTGGTAGTTTTAACACATGTTGGTAGTTTTAACCTGTTCTGGTAGTTTTAACCTGTTCTGGTAGTTTTAACCTGTTGGTAGTTTTTACCTGTTCTAGTAGTTTTAACACATGTTGGTGGTTTTAACCTGTTCTGGTAGTTTTAACACATGTTGGTAGTTTTAACCTGTTCTGGTAGTTTTAACCTGTTCTGGTAGTTTTAACACATGTTGGTGGTTTTAACCTGTTCTGGTAGTTTTAACACATGTTGGTAGTTTTAACCTGTTCTAGTAGTTTTAACACATGTTGGTGGTTTTTACCTGTTCTGGTAGTTTTAACACATGTTGGTAGTTTTAACCTGTTCTGGTAGTTTTAACCTGTTCTAGTAGTTTTAACACATGTTGGTAGTTTTAACCTGTTCTAGTAGTTTTAACACATGTTGGTAGTTTTAACCTGTTCTAGTAGTTTTAACACATGTTGGTAGTTTTAACCTGTTCTAGTAGTTTTAACACATGTTGGTAGTTTTAACCTGTTCTGGTAGTTTTAACACATGTTGGTAGTTTTAACCTGTTCTAGTAGTTTTAACACATGTTGGTGGTTTTAACCTGTTCTGGTAGTTTTAACACATGTTGGTAGTTTTTACCTGTTCTGGTAGTTTTAACCTGTTCTAGTAGTTTTAACACATGTTGGTAGTTTTAACCTGTTCTAGTAGTTTTAACACATGTTGGTAGTTTTAACCTGTTCTAGTAGTTTTAACACATGTTGGTGGTTTTAACCTGTTCTAGTAGTTTTAACACATGTTGGTGGTTTTAACCTGTTCTGGTAGTTTTAACACATGTTGGTAGTTTTAACCTGTTCTAGTAGTTTTAACCTGTGTTTTTGTGCTTTGATAGTTTTTCCTGGTGTTGTTCCTGCTGATGCTGGTGGAGCTGACTGTAGCCTGCCTGCTGCTTATGTATGAGAAAGAGGTATGACCTCGTCCATCAGGACACACATCAGATCCTTCTACTGTAAAATAATCCTAACTTAAACCCTTCAGATCACACACATGGTCACTACTGATCTCAAGGAGGGGCTGAAGAAGGCAAAGGAGAACGGAGGAAATTCCACTCTTCAGAATGACTGGGATGTAGTCCAGGGCATGGTGAGATCTGGGAGCAGGAAGCTGCTGTGTCCTGCAGGAGCACACCTGGTAAACATCAGCTTTATTCTCTCAGTTGCAGTGCTGTGGTGTCGATAATTACACCGACTGGGGACAACCGATCCCTAAATCCTGCTGCAAGAGCTCGTGTGACAGTGACCAAAAGAAGTTCTGGGACCAGGTAGACCCTATTCCACCTGTTGGCTCCTGAACCTGAGGCAGTCTTAATCATTTACATGGAACTGAGTATTAACTCTGATTTCAGGGCTGTTTGACAAAGCTCAGTGCTTGGTTTGAGGAAAACTTCCTGACGGCTGGAATTTGTGTCATCGTCCTCTGCATCATTGAAGTGAGTGAGCTGCAGGTCAAATCCCAAAGAGAATCAGAATCAGCTTCATTTGTCATTGAACCATTATCCTGGTACAACGAAATATGTTTCAGTACAACCTGACCAAGGTCAGACACACAGAACATGTAGAACACATTACAGGAATCGGCCACCTGGAGGCGCTGCAGAGGGGGAGAAGTGGTAAACAAGAGGGAAGGTGTGTAAGGATAAAAAAAAACTTGTCTCACTTCTCTGCCCTCCTGATGGAGTTCAGGGACTTGACAGGCAAAAACCACCTCACTACAACAACTACAACTATAATCACACATGATGTAGGTGGGGGTGGGGGGGTGGTGGAGAGCTCCCAGTGACCACGCGAGGCCGCCGCATGAGCCTACAGCGTCATCAGCTAGGAGATGAGCGAGCATCAAGGAACAAGGAGGAACGTTGAAGCTGGGTGGGCGGTGTGTGCGTATCTGTAGAATGTTGTGTCTGCAGTCCATGGCCTCCCAGTGCAGCCGTGATTGTCTCTCGTTTTGATGTTATAAGTGTGCAAAGTGAACTGAACCAGAGGCCATAGTCTCACGTAGACAAGAAGGGAGGGGGCGAAGCCACCAGCTGATTCCTCTCCAGGGAAGTTTGAGATCCTTCAGCCTTCAAGGCCAGTTGGGGGGACAGAATTCCAGATAACTTGTTTAGAGCAGGCAGAAATTAATTTGCTTTCTACCTTCTGTCCTAAGCGGTTTCCAAGATGTCCAAAACAGCCGAATAATGGGTCACATCCACCAGCTGAGCGGAGCATCTTTCCAAGTTGTTAACCATCGAGTCCCGAAACTGCAGAAAATCCTGCGATTCAGCTCGTTCAGCGCATCAGTCTAAGAGTTCACAGCAAGACACCCTCCTGGAGCGCGGGTTATTTCCCAATTACACCCGCCAGCTCCCAAATTTATCTGACAAGCCAGAATTCCACCCGCTGATCGGCAGAAACCCGGTTATCACAAATCCAATTACAGTGACCCCTTGTTTATCACGGGAGTTACGTTCCAAAAAACCCCTGCATTAGGTGAAATCCGTGATGTAGCAGTTTTATTTTTTTACTATTATTCCAGATGTTTTAAGGCTATAAAACCCCTCACTGCACACTTTATACACTTTTCTGAGACAGGCATTAACATTTTCACACCATTCTCTCTTGTTTGAACACTACTGGACCATCAGAACGGCAGAATCAATAATTTAATTGATGTATTGATCGCTTCTGATGGACACCGTGTGTTTAGTTGCGGTAAAAAGCCTGCAGCTGCTGCAGTGCAGCTCCTCACCTGCTGAGAAGTGGCTTTCTTACCTCCCGCTGTGCTCTCATGAAGAAGAGAGCATGAAGTTGTGACTCAGTCTGCGGTCCAGTGGAGAGGCCCCGGCCAGCGGTCCTTAAATGGGAGTCCAGGCGCAGCGCAACTCCAGCTGGGAGACTGTGAGACTGTGGTTTTTGGGTAGTCCAGGGCGCAGTGCGCATTCTCCAGAGAGGAATCAGGACGCACTGCACTCGGTCAACCGCGCTATATGGAGGGACTGACAGTGGTCAGGTGATCCGTGAAACAGTGAGTCAGTGATAGGTGGGTGGCTGGGCTCAGGCTAGAGATAGGGCGAGGAGCTCGGACCATTGGGGCAGGGTGTATGTGCGTCTCGGAGTTGAACCACTGCTCCTCCAAGTCAAGAGGAGCCAGTTGAAGTTGATCAGGCATCTACAGAATGCCCTGCTGGCAGGATGTCCCCGGGTCGACCCAGGACAAGCTGGAGGAAGTACATCTATAGGCTGGCCTCGGAACGCCTTGTGGTCTCACTGGTGGAGGGGACTGGTTAGAGGACAGTCTGGTATATACTACCCTGGGAACCCAGATCCAGATGAGTAAAAACCAGGGCGGTGAAGCGAGTGGTTTACATGGATACCTGTGGTTATTACAGCATAAATATCTAAATGAAGCTCTTCGTCCAAGGGTCTAGCAGGAAGTTCATGTTCCTGCAGAGACAACTTAAACTCATCAGCCCTGAAGGATGTAATGACTATTTCTCTTAACAGAGGCTGTTCATGAAGCAGGTCAAATAGGAACAGAAACAGTTCCATCAGTGAAAACTCGTTGATTCTGATCTGGTTTCCTTTCAGGTCCTGGGAATGTGTTTCGCCATGACGCTTTTCTGCCACATTAGTAGATCTGGACTGGGCTACAAGTTATAGACGTCCTGTCAGATGAGAAGAGTCAACAGCTGTTTGAATTACTCTAGTTTGGTAAAAGCTTTAACTGTTTTCATACACATTTTAATAAATTATATCTTCTTTTCTAATTAATGTTTTATCTTCTGCTCTGTGTGACTGACCTGTTTGTAGATTTGGTGTTTTTTGTAATGTTTTAAATCACGTTTCTACATAAAAAAAACTCAATAAATATTCAAACTGAAAACCAATAAGTGTGTTTTGTATTGTTTCAGCTCTGCGTCTCCACTTCCTGTCTGATAGGTGGTGCAGTTTTTAAAAAAGGACGTCAACTAACCACTTAAAGACCAACAAAAACACAACGAAACGCAATAATAGATTCATTTATTTCATGAATAAAACCTCCGTTTATGAATCAGGACAAAAGAAAAAAAAAAAGCTAAAATTACTTTTACACTTTAAAATTATTGTTCTTTTTAAAACCACAGAAAAATAGAAACAGTTTGTAATTAAAAAATGTAACTGTACACAGCAGAAAACAGCGTTTATTGCAGACGAGACACCCGACACCTCAGAAACTATAAAGGATCTATAAACCACCTACAGATACAACAAAGTACTCTGATCCAGATCTCCTGACAGACCAGAACCTGAGTCAAGTCTCCACGTGTAGAACCGGGTCGTTCAGAGGTGATGAGGTCCATTTCAACAGGAAGTGTCCTGGAACCACGGCTCTGCTTCCCTCCAGGTTCAGCGAGGAGCTCAGAGGTTAAATGATTAAAAAGTACAGAGTCCGTCTAAACGGAGGAACACGTCTGATCCAACGCAACGCCTTAAAGAACTCCTCGCACTAAAATTTGTTAGGAAAACACTTCTTGTTCTGATCGGTGGAAGATAAAAAGCAGCTTGTTAAGGTTTTCCTCAGCAGCTTTAGACTCTATGGACCCAAAAAAAAACAACCCAAAACCGACCTGAACCAGACCTGAAACTGATCCGAACCAGACCTGAAACAGGTGAATTAAACCTGAATCAGATCCTCAACAGACCTGAATCTGACCCTAAACAGACCTGAAACCGACCTGAATCTGACTTGAATCGTACCAGAAGCCGACCTGAAACTTGGACAGAAACCTTCTCTTCAGTCTGGAGCGTTTCCACCATCTTGTTCTGTAGTGAACCCGTTTGTAGTCTGAGCTCCTTCCTAGAATGTTCTGGTTGATGAGAAGAGATTTCATGTTTCATCAACCTCAGAGAGCTGCAGGCTGGACCTTCTTCTCCGACCACATGATGTAAAGGTGGTTCTGATACCCGGTGAGTCCATTTACTGTTCCACTGGTTCTGATCAAATAAACTACCTAGAGAAGATGGTCTGCAGCCGGTGGTTCCGGTCTGTGACCTGCTAAAGTCATAAATACTGAAGGTTCTGTTCAAAGTGTTTTAGTGGAATGGGAGAGTGACCGCTGAGCTGACCCAGGAGCTCCAGGGTCAGCAGCACCTCCACCTGCTGATGGAGGCTCTTCACTCCACTTCACAGTGTTACTGAGCGAGGTGGGGGTGGGGGGTTAGGGGGGGGTTCTGGTCCGATGGGCCAGCCAGCTGGGACTTCTCTGGAGCAGAAACCCTGAAGGTCTCTGCAGGAGGTTTAGAGGGGCATCAGCCTGGTGGTCTGGAACAGCAGAGGGTTCAGATCCTCGGCATGGACGGCCCGGTGAAGAGACGGCTCTGAGCGACTCCGCTCAATTTTTGGCATCAGGTCTTGAACCTGCTCAATGGCGACCAGGATCTGGAGGAGGAGCAGAGACAGTTAGACAGAACCAGGATCTGGAGGAGGAGCAGAGACAGTTAGACAGAACCAGGATCTGGAGGAGGAGCGGAGACAGTTAGACAGAACCAGGATCTGGAGGAGGAGCAGAGACAGTTAGACAGAACCAGGATCTGGAGGAGGAGCGGAGACAGTTAGACAGAACCAGGATCTGGAGGAGGAGCGGATCGAACCGACAACCATGCTGGTTGCCAGACAAACGCTCTACCTAGTGAGCTACTGCTGCCCACAGTGTGAAGCAGTCCCTGGTGGTATATGTTGTAATGTTAAATGTTCCAGTTCCACTCAAACTCCCTCCACTGGAGGTGCTGATATCAAATGTGGACTTACTGTAGATATAGCTATAGGGCTAAGGGTCAGAGTTATACTGCATGCTGATGGTGTGACCTTTGACCCACCTGAGGAAACAGAGGCCTCTCGTCCCGTTTGAACTTCAGGCAGTCGATGATGAGGCGTTTCATGGACTTGGGGCAGGTGCTGTAGAGCTTACTGAGGTCTGGAGACAGGTAACCACGTCCCACCATGAAGATGATCTACACAACAGAACACAGTTACAGAACCAGGACCAGGACCTGACCAGAACCAGGGGAACTGCAGGATCAGACACCAGAAAATGAGACCGCTGTTGGCTCATGGGCCAGAATTTAGTAAACGTATTCACAGAACGACTTTAACAAATATAGAAAACAGCACACAGATCTGAACAACACGGGTATAAACAAGATCAAACGTATCTATAAAAACAGTAAAGACGAAAGTTTAAACTAAATCAAACCGACCGCTACTGAAGGTCTGAGGTGTAAAAAGGAGTGGTGAGAGCTCAGTTCCCTGTAGTGCCCCTACCACCTGGTCAGACACAACCTGAGGTCTCGGGTAGTCCTCAATCCAGGTGATTGTGGAGGATCCACCTGTGTCTTCTGGAGTTTCTACATTATAAATCAGGCTGGATTGTATTAATGCTCTGGAGAAATCAAAGAACATGATCCTCACAGAGCTGCTGCTTTGTCCAGATGACTGTGGGCTTGTTAAAGCAGGTCTGAGACGGCGTCTTCAACTCCAACCTCACAGTGATAACAAACTGTAGAGGGTCCTGAAAGGAGCTGTTTGATCATTCAGGACCAATAACAGTCTCTGGAGGACTTTCATGATGTCAGAGGTTAGGACAACAGGTCTGTGGTCACTGAGGACAGATTTCTAGTTGTTTCAGAACCACTGTGAGTTTTTCTGTCTTCAACAGGTCAGTACCGACTGTCTGATTCCAGCCTGACTAACCAAGAGTTTCCTACTGGCTGTTCTGGTCCTGCTGGTTGTAGTCCAGTTGTTATTTATTAGTTTTTAAACTGATAATAATGACATATTAAACAGCATTTAATTGTCATTTGTTTTAAATAATATTTAGTCTGAACAGAGAATCCACATCCTGTCGTCACATCAACCAGATAAACGTGTAACTTTTTCTCCAGTGACAAAACCACTGACTGTGGCCCCAGTAGCTACATAGACACTATGAAACTGAACTTAAAATCTGAACGGTTCACCTGCTGTGGTCTGAACAGAGTCAAAACCTCCTCCTGACCCACACGGCCTTGGTCTCGCGCCCGTTTGTTTGTGATCAAACATCTCAAGAGGACTTGTCATGACGTTTTGGACTTGTGTCTCAGACAGACGACCTGTCTTGTTGATTATTTGTTAGTCTGTCATCCACTGCATCACTCCCTCTTGTCTTCACCTCTTACCAACACTGTCGTCGTATTTTCGGGGCTTTTAGCTGACCTGACATCTTTTTAATTTCAAATGAAGCCAACGTGCATTTCCTTACGCCCATTGTGTAGTGTGTGACAGGTTGCTATAGCATTCGTTCAGTATGGTGGCCCAAAAAGGACAATAAGGACCAGTTCAGGTAGTAGACTGGTAGTTCAGAGGAGACTAGTTATAAAAGGTAAAGAAACACCTGTTCTGAGTTATTAGATGATACCAACGTTTGACCTGTAGAGTAACTCCATCATCTCCAGACAGGTGGATGGGCTCACCATTTAAAGAAGTGAACGACGCTCATACCTGGTCTCTGTTGTTGATGTTCGAGTAAGGCAGGGTTCCAGACATCAGCTCATACAGCACCACTCCATAACCGTACACATCTGACTGGAACGTGTAAGGGTTATCCTGCATCCGGATCACCTCCGGAGCCTGGAACAAAAACAGAAAAAGACTAAGCTTGGCAAATTCTGGAACAAATACTGACAGGTCAACATGGCTGATGGTTGAATGAGAACAGAGCAGAACCACCAAAGCCAGAGGTGTGTCTGCGCCGCGAGCCAGCCTGTGTTCACATCGTGTCCAGGAGGCAGTAGATGGACTGGTAGACATATGACATGAACCGGGCTAAAACTTGATAGAATAACTAACCAATACTATCTTCCTGTTTGACGGAGAGGGATGTGATGTGATCTGTACTTATCAAACACAAGAAATTAAAATCAGATTGGACATTTCCAGTGGGACTTTCCTGTCTTGGTTTAGCTCAGGGGTGGCTAACCAGTCACATGTTTCTACTGTTACTGTAAAGAGCCACATCATACATGAGCACACACAGTGTTGCCAGACGTACCTGTAGGTTAATTTGTACGATCAATAATTCCATTAATACGATAATTTGAGCCCTTTGTTGTGTGGAATCTGCGTAAGAGATGCTCGTTTTAATCATTGAGTTTGATTCTTTAAAGCTAAAACTACTTTAAAGACTATAATTTTGCAGTGTTTGATACGCTGATATTAAAACTGTGGGTCATCAGACATGTCAGGATGTAACTAAAGGCCAATTCATCCTCCACGAGAAGCAGGAACTTTGTTCTCACTGGAGGAGCTCCGAGAACGAGAATGTGTTGTACAGGTGTGCATATCAGGTGTGTGTGTGTGTGTGCAGATTGAAACGATCTGCCTCGCTGGTCCCGGAGGTGATTCAAGTCCACGGAGACCAGGAGGAGGTTTACAGTCCCCAGCAGGTGAACTGTTCCTGTTTTTAATTTTATTTAAATTAGGGATGTTCCGATACCACTTTTTTCAAAACCGATCCGATACCGATACTTAAATCTGAGTACTCGCCGATACCGAGTACCGATACTTCTACCACACAAAAATGCAACAAATTGGAATACAGGTTTTATTTTTTTCTTCTCTGCTTTTTACAACAAATAACTGAGTTAGATAAAAAAAAAATATATATATATATATATATATATATATTGATAAAAATGATCACAAAACTAAAATATAAGGTGAAAAATAACAATTTTCTGTGATTTCACAGTGAAATTATTGCAGTTTTCCACATTTTAACCAAATAAAATGAACTATTTGGCACCATCTCCAGCTCTCAACCCACACTGTTCCTCTTTAGCGCAATAGCTCCCCTAGTGTTCAATATAGGAAACTACAACAGAAATCACAAGTCAGACAGTGAAGCCACTGGTATTGGTTCCTGGTATCGGGTAACTGGTATCGGGTAACCAATACCGGTATCGGGCCGATACGATACCAGTATCGGTGCATCCCTAATTTAAATGCAGAGTGAACATATTTTTTTAATGAGGTGAGTATCAGGCGTGGATATTTGGTGCTCATCTGTAAATCGTTTCCAGGTGTGTGTGTGTGTGTGTGTATGTGTGTGTGCGACGCGACCCATCCGGCAGAATAGTAAAATTAATTGTTCAGGATGAGTCGGTTCAGATAGCAGAAAGGTCATAAATATAAAGCATTTTTTAAAACCCTCCGGTGCTGACCGACTGGCCCTGATGACCTCAGGCTGGGTTTGAGCTCTCCCTCTTCTGATCGAACCCAACGCAACAATAATTTAAATATTAGACCCTACTTGACCCAGCTGTTCAGGTCGGGTGAAAATGAGAACTCTAAATAAAAACAAACTTCGATATGAACATAAGAGCCGCATGAAGCCAGGCTGTGGTTTGGCCACCCCTGGTTTAGCTTATCGTCACTTCTAACAAAACACCTTCAGCGCACAGGAGGAAGACGTGGTTCTGCACAGATCGTACAGTTGGACCATAAAGTCCACACTGTGTTCCAACTACACACCAGAAACAAAATACAACAGACATCCAACACAACAACAGCAAAGATCCTCATGTTTATATGTTAACGGTACATTCATTCCCCAACTGGAGAGTTAGGGTTCAGAGTTAGGAGGGCCAGGGTTTGGGGCTTAAGGTTAGGAGATGGGATGTATCGGGCCGATACGTCATTTTTGTTCTCGGAGCTCCCCCAGCGAGAACAAAGTTCTTGCTTCTTGTGGAGGATGAGTTGGCCTTTAGCATCACCGTGCTGCAGGAGTTTCTAAGTGGTCCAACTCCACGTGACCATAGACAACAACTGGAGAGCTCTAGAAGCCATGGTGATGTCACAGGTTGGTGTGTGTGGGTGTTGTGTTGTTGCCTGGAGGCCTATTCACTATGTGATGAAGGTACCCCGTCAACACTAGTTCTATGTTGAATGGTAACACTGATTGTTGTAAAGACTCATCCTGTCTGGGTTTTTCTCCTGATGGGATCCTGTTAAAGTAAGTAAGTAGTGTGTTAAAGTAAGTAAGTAGTGTGTAATTCTATTGACAGCACGCGCAGACCCCCCTCCCCCAGCTACCTGGCTGGAGGAGAGCAATAAGCACCATGAATAAACCAGGTCTACGATGTTCCTGGTGAGACTTCTGACCAGAGCTTATCTGGTTGCAGTCAGACTAACATGAGTGTGTGTGGGAAATGGGTTTATGAGAACTCACCATCCAGAGAATGGATCCACTGGGCTGCTCCACCTGCTGGGAGCCACTCCACCGAGACTTCACTGTGGCCAAACCAAAGTCACCAATCTTAACAGTCCAGCCCTCATGGAGGAAGATATCTGGCAGCAGAGCTTAGGAGGTGTTACCTCAGACAGGCAGTGGATTTCAAACCAAAGCCATCAGCGATAAACATGACAAGCTGACAGGAAACTATCCAGAGAAAAGAAACAACTAGGGCTGGAAGGAGTCATCGATCAATTACAAATCCCTCTGGAGGAGAAACTACTAGAACAGCTGGTTTAAACCTGTGAACTGTACTGTGTTTGAAAGGTGTTAAACAGAGTAGACACACTTGTCTTGCCTTAAATACAGGTTCTGGTTCGACCCACCACTCAGGACAAGAAAAGGATACTGTTGGACTTCAGGTCCCGATGAATGATGTTCTTGGCATGAAGATAACTAGGAAAGGCACAACAAACAAAATGGAATAAAGTCAGTTTGAGCAGCGCTGACTCAAAGTCCTGAAGGAGTTTCTACCTTTATTACATACAGGTTACAGTCACCTGAGTCATTCTGAAGTGGCGTTCTATCAGTTATTTATCTACAGCAGGGGAACCAACCCGCGGCTCTTTGCCTGGCTATCTGTTATCTGGTGTGCACAGATAACATCCACCAGACTGGTCGACATGTAGGAAAAAACCTACTAGATCGCCACTTCAAATTGACCTAAATATCCTGTTAAGGTAGAGATCTAAGCAGCTTCTGATGCATTCGACGTGTCTGAAACAGGAAGTGACTGACAGAGCGCTCTACAGAGCGAGTGGTGAGGTGAGCTGAGGTGTGGAGGGTCTTACTCCATGCCCTGTGCCGTCTGTCTGGCCACGTCGATGCGACGCATCGTGTCGAACTTGGTTTCAGTGACGTGCAGGTGGTGGTACAGGCTGCTGCCTTCACACCACTGGGTGATGATGGCGAAGTTGGGCTTCGTCATGAAGCCCATGAACAGTAGGATGTTGACGTGACGAGTTTTCCTGCAGAGCGCGCGCACAGACACACACACAGTGTTAGAACCTCCATGGAGTCGTCTGCAGTGAGGTAAGGGTCACAATGCAGGACTCCAGAATCAGCAGCTCACCTTAAGACCTGCATCTCATTCTTGAAGGCCTGTAGCTGCTCTGGGGTCGGCTCTTTGACCTTAAGGATCTTGATGGCTACGTCTCCGTGCCACTTGCCCTTGTAGACAGTCCCAAAGGACCCAGTCCCTATTCTTTTCTGGATGTTGACTTCTCGATAAGGGACCTCCCAGTAGTAACTGGAGTCTCTGTAGCCTCCTCGGTGCTGCAGGAACACAGCAGGAACACAGCTAAGTGGTGGTGGGGTCGTCAGATCAGCTGTCTGCTCGTTAGAAGAAACCTACCACTTTCTTCTTGTCATCAGAGGAGGAGGATTTGCGTTCCTTGTGCTCCGAGGGAGACTTTGGTGGTTTCCTTCCAGGAGAGCCCAGAGAAGACGGTGGACTGGTGGAGGGTTTGGGTGAAGGTTCAGGACCTGCAGAGATGAGGGGCATCAGACCCAGAGTAGAACCAAACACATGATGTATACAACATGCTGATTGGACGGTGGGGGGTAGGCGTGTACCTATGGTGTTGAACTTCATCGCTTCCTGAAAACAGGAACATTTAAGAGTTAATCTAAAGTAATTCACTGATTAAATAAACAGAAACACCAGAACAACACTGACCTCCATGATGCTGACCCCAGCCAGGTCCACCGTGCTGACCATGTGCACGTTGGGGGTGGAGGTGGAGCGATGCCTCTGCAGAGATTGACCGTCTCCACCCGAAATGGGGAAGTTAAAGGTGGAGGGAGGGGACAGGAGGCCCATTCTAAACAATCAGGTAAAATGAATCCATTATCAGCTTCACACAGCAAGGCTACACGTCCTGTCCTGGGATGTGTTAGGGTAAGGCTTACCCAGCAGGCTCTGGGGTTAAGGCGGGGTTGCTCTGCGATGGAGAATTCTCTGACAGGATTATCTGAGGGTAAAAATCTGTGCTGGAGCTGGAGTCACACCTGGACAAAGCACAGAACACGGGATCAGCTCAAACTCTTCAGACACTCAAATAGCGCCACTTCCTGTTCAGTCAGCAGGTTCAACTTATTATTTATTAGATGCTTTTATCCAAAGCGAGTTATGGTACACCTATCAGGCATGTTGTGATCTGTGGGCGAAACCAGAATACCCAGAGCTGGTGTTGATGTTTTCAGCTGACAGTAACATCAAATAGAGGTGGAGTGTTTGGAACCTGACTGTGAAATCATGTGACAATTGGCGGGTACAGGGTAGGTTAGGCTGGTTGCCAATTTCAGGGTCAATCTATTTAAAAAAAAGGATCAAAACTACATTCCTTCATCCAGACAGAGGCTGCTTGGGCCTGTCCCAGTCACAGGGTATCTGCAGGGATCTTACCTGTTCAAGACCCTCTAGAACTCTAAACGGTGTCTATACTGGTCCAGACAGTGGACTGGGGTCTATACTGGTCCAGACAGTGGACTGGGGTCTATACTGGTTCAGACAGTGGACTGGGGTCTATACGGGTCCAGACAGTGGACTGGGGTCTATACTAAGCTTGGGCGGTATTCAAATTTTGATACAGTCAAACTTCCTCCACATTTTCCCGGGGTATACGGTATTACCATGACCAGGATTAGACTGGGACCATAATTCGGCCAGGGTCATGACTCCCACCATGAGCACTTACAGCTGATGTTTTGTTCGGACGGCTACCGCTGTTGAATGAAGCGCTGTAAGCGCACAAACACACCCGCAAGCTCGCAGCAACAAGGAAATGCTGAGTAAAACGGGACTGTGGACTGGGTTCTATAATGGTCCCAACAGTGGACTGGGGTCTATACTGGTCCAGTTAGATCTCAGACTTTGATCTAGTTGACCACAATATTCTATTCTATCCCAAAAGCTTAACATGATACTGGGATTAAGGGAAGAGCACTAAGAGGGTTTAAGGCTCATTCATCTGATGAACTCCAGTTTGTTGATGTTGATAAAAAAATCTTCATGCTCAAATCAAAGTGATGGAGTTCTTCAGGGCTTAGTGCTTGGTCCAATACTCTTTAACAACATTTCCATTGTTAGGCTGATAATACTAAGTTGTGTTTCTCCATGAATCCAATCAGGTAATCAGACTACCAGCATGACTTAAAGACATAAAACCATGACGACTCCAACGTTTCTATTTTTAAACTCAGACCAGACCGAGGTTGTTGTTTTTGGATCTGAGCCCCTCAGGAATAAATGATGTAGTGATTCAGTCCCTCTGGATGGAATAACCTGTCCTCCAGTATTAATGTAAGGAACCTTGGTGTTTTCCTGGACCAGGATCTGACCAGTGGATCAGGAGATGTTTAGCTAACAGACAGGTATTGCCTCCAGAGAATTATGCTGATTCAGAGGTTACAGAGTGTGATTTGTCTGT
>SSNR01000067.1:108463-113463 GCA_006937965.1 Callopanchax toddi | reverse complement strand
AGTTCTGTTCAGTGTCAGGACAACCTAACAGGTTTCTCCCTAAAAAGGATGGAAACGACTCAGATTTCTGAATCAGACAGTGAAGGATGATGGTCAACTCCATCTGTGAAATCTGACACCGACAGCTTACTCACTAAAACACTGAAGAGTTCTTACACGACACTCTGTGCTTGCATCATTAGACCAAACAAACCAAAATAAAAACAACACAATTATCTTACCACTGTCCTCTGTTTGTTAGGGAGGTAGACCCGAATGGTGCCCCCACCTCGGGGAACATCCTCCGGACTCGTCTCCCCTGAGGAGGAGTAGGAGGAGGAGGTGGAGGACATGATGAAAGGCAGGAGAAGCTGGAGGGTGGAGGGGTTGGGGGCACAGCACGTAAGACACTGCAACTTTAGGTGAGCTGCACACACCGTGGGGTCCAGAGACACGTCACTCAGAACCTGCAACACACACACACACACACACACTTCAGCTTAGACATGAAAACTCAAAAGCTACATTAATCAGGAGCTTAGCTGCCAGGTCTGCTTATTCTGGCAACTTTGAGCTGTTTCTCTGTCAATTTACTTGAAAATATTGACAGTTGTTTTATTATATATCATCTTATTGAGGCTTTTTCATGTCTGTCACGTCTAACAAACACTGGGTAAATCAGGCTAATGAACCTACTGAGAGCTGTGTTCTATGAGGGGACTCCATCCATCCATCCTGCATCATTAAACCTTTAGTCCTTATTGAGTTCACCTTCTTTTACTAAACTATTTTTATTAGGTTTATTTGTTTACAGTTATTTACAGTTTGAAAATAGTTTTAGAATTTTATTTTTTTCACATTTGTTTGAATTTGTTGTACATAATCTGATTTTTTATATATTGCTAAAGTCTGGAAAACCTAGTGTAGCAAATCCCTCTATTAACTTTCCCTACAAAATGCCATAAAATATGCTATTTGCAGTGAACTGGTGCTTTTCTAAATATGGGCAGTGAAATTTAGTTTAATAAAGCAAATTTAACTAAGTAAGGGTCAGAGTTGGTCTAACCCTACCAACTGGAGAAAAAGCCACGGCTCAGAGAGAAGCATCTGTGTTCCCCTAGGTTGGTCGATGATGGCTGCTTTTTGGAAAATGACTCAATAGAGGGTCTGAAAACTGACTGGATAGAGACAAAATCACTTAGTGACAACAGAGACCACTCTGCCAGAGGGACTGATCCTCCATGACCTTTGACCCTTTGCTAACAGAAGCAGCTCAACATCAAACGAGGGACGGTTCAGATGCTGATCTGGATCAGACCAAGAGCACAGGAAAAGTTCACAATGTCAGATTTAACCAAATAAAAGAAATATATCTAAAAACAAAGTCTGTTTGGATCTTGGTAAACATTCACTTCATTACATAAGGTATCCTGATACAACCTGCTGGATTCAGATGGTCAGAAATATCAAAATGAGGAGATACTAAGTGATAATTATGAGCTACTTAGTGATAAATATGAGATACTAAGTGGTAATCATGAGATAATAAGGCATTCTTTTATGAGCCGTTTTGGGTTTATTGGATTCCTTTGGGCTTGTTTTTGTAGACCTGGTTGCTTGTTGATCTCAGCAGACCTGGTGAAAACCAGTCAGAATCAGCCTCATGATGAGCTCAGAATACACCAATACAAAATACCCAGAGATGTTCATCAGTCCAGTTATCCAGCTCTCGTTTTATTAAGTTATTGTTCCTTTATTTAACCAGGTAAAACTCACTGAGACTCAGAATCTTTCAGAGTGACCTAGTCTAAGAAGGCAGCATAAAAGACAAAACAATCACAGGTCACAATAGCACAATATTCAGACAATAAAAACAATACAAGTTACTTACCAAAGTTAGCAAGATTCAATAACTAAAGCCGCTACAGTAGCCCTGAGAGCCGTGTTGTCGGTATTTAAAAGTGGTTTAAAGTCACCTAATGAAGTCTGTTCTGAAATGTTTATTTCCTTCTGTAACATAACATTACAGGTCACACGGTGATGTAAACAGACTCAGTTCTACATAAATAAACACTGAACCTTGTTTGTCCATCCCGCTGTGAAAGCACACGGACTGTAAGAGGAGGTTTTATCCTGTACGGAGGTCTGGTGGCTCAGATTAATACTGTTCAACCAGTTTTAAAAGATTCTGGCTGAGCGGCCAGGGCGGCACATACCGCAGCTCCAAGTACAAACAGCAGATCCATAGCGCATGCGCAGAGAAAGGACCGTGTCCTGAAAGCAGCTAATCAGACGCTAGCGTGGCGGAGCTTTACCGGAGCTCACAGCCGCTGCTAGCCGCTCTACCTCAGCTTCGAGGCCACGGCTCTCTCTACTGCTTCTGAACCAACTTTAGCCAACTAGCCTGTACCTTTTAATGGGCTTTTATGGCTCACAGACACAAAGTCACATAACAGAAACACTTTCTGTATTGAAACTCAAACGCTAATAAATCCTCTTCGTTGGAGCTAGCAGCCTGGAGGCTGAACAGCGGAGGAAGAGCAGATTATCCCGGTTCCGCTCACCAACAAGCGCTTGGATGCTAGCTGGCTAACGTTAGCCGGACCTGTGAGGGGTTTCCGAACCACCCTGTCGGTTTGCTGCCAGCTTACCGGAACACCGACCAAGTTAGGGACACGGTCAAATCAATGCGAACTGGTTGAGTCTATAAAAGTATATCTGACACCGCCCCGAGTCGGAAGCGTTTCCAGGCAGTTTGATTAAAGTTAGTCTTACCTGTGGCAGCCATCTTGAATGCTCTCAATCTGAAGTCGGATCTGTCAAGAACTTCAGGGAAAGTAGTAAAGCTCAATGCTGCATTCGGATTGGCTGATTTTTGTAGTCGCGCTCTCTTATTGGACGAATCGGAACTGGGCATGTAGGGGGTGGGCTCTGTGAGTCCCTTATCATCCAGATGAGTTGCTGAACATAAAGGTTTAAATAAAATAAAAGCGCAAATCAAAAACAATAAGATAAAAGAGCAAATCACTAAAAATAAATAAATAAAATAAAACAACAAATTAAGAGAAAATCATCAAATAAAACCCCAATAAATTAGAAAATCACTGATGTAATCATTACGCCCAGGTATTTAAAACCTTGCGTGAGCCAGTTAAATGATGTGATTTAGAAAATCACTTAAAAACAATAAATAACAGAACAAATCACTGTAAAATAATAATATAAAAGGCAAATCACTTTAAACCATAAAATAAAAGCATCTAACCCTGTCCTTTACATCCTCGACTCTCCCACCAATCAGCTTCATGTCCTCTTTCATCCTGTTACACACCAATAATCTCTAAAACAAATTCCTTGTAGCTAAACGATACTATTGTGCACTTACTTGGCACTAGGAGTTATTAAATCATTAATTTGTTTTAAAATCAACATTAAAACAATATTTATAATCTACTACTCTGGATTTAAAAGCATCTAATTTGGAGGTAATACTACATGATATTCAGTGGCATCTCTGATGATGATGTGTAGTGGGGCACAACAAGTCAACAGTTATAAACTGCACTATAGTGCAGAGACACCACAGATGGCATGATATCCGTGTTGTCAGTGTGATTCTGACACCTCTGATGGTCCATCATGGATAAAAACTACTTTTCATCCTGTAACGCTTGCATCAGACTGAACAGACGATGAGTTGGGTGGAGGATTCTCTGAGCTCTCCTGGTGCATCTACAGTTGGCAAACTCCTCCAGGGATGTCAGAGAGCATTTTGTGCTGTGCTTATGATCCTCTGCAGGGCCATTTGATCTGCTGCTGTGCACTGAGATGCAGTACACTGCTCACAGTGGCACAACAGAAAAACGCAAGCAGCTTCTGATTCAGTCGGTTATTGCTCAGAATTCACAGGAAGTCCAGATGTTCCTGGGTCTTCACTACCATCACCTGTATGTTCCCAGACCATGACAGGTCATTGAGATCATGACTTCCAGGAATCAAAAGGAGGACACAGTCTACTCTACATCATCCCTGTGTGTGTTGGGAGGGGTGTAGTCCACTTAAGACTTCCAGCAGGAAACGATGACCTCCTTGGTTTTAGTGTTGTTTAGAAGCAGGCTGTTTGCTGCACACCATTCTGTCAGCAGATGCATCTCCTCTCCATCTTCATCCCCTCCTGTGATGAGGTCATCCAGGGTGGTGTGTCATCTGCAGACTTGATTATGGAGCTAAGTGGATGGATGAGAGTTCAGTCATTTAAAGAGGAAACTCAAATCCTCCTCTGTTCTTTGGACCAGCGTGTTCCAACAATGCCCAGCGAGGAGGCTGCGTATAATTAATGCAATAAAAAGGGACATTTTGCCAGAATGTGCAGAATTTCTCAAACTGTGAGGTTCTGGGTTCTGCTGAAACTAAAGACAGTCCAATCGGTGACCGATAACTGTGGACACATGCAACACTGTTTGAAGTCAACACAGGAGCAGATGTTACAGCAGCCCCAGAGACCTTCAGCATCAGGGTGCCCCACACCTGTGAGCTACTTTTATAATGAGCAGTCCATGTCTACCCACCTCCTGAGGTCATTAGTCCTCCTGCTCAGGTTTTGTATTGTTGTTATCTCATCAGCTGTTGTTTGTTAATAAAGTATATTTGGTTTTAGTTCCTGCCTCCTAGGTGGCACTTACCATTTCCTGGATGCTCCAGGTGTCTCATACAGTATAGTGGAGGATGATACTGATAACCTGCTCTGAGGAACGGTTCCTTCTAACTGCAAACTGCTTCAGCGTAGGGAGGATGCAGGCCTTGACGTGACAAACAACCAGCCTCTGAAAGCATCTCCTCACCATAACATGAGGGCGATGGGCCTGTAGTCATTTAGACTGCTGCTTCCAGGGATGGTGATGGCTGATTTGAGGCAGGCAGGGTCAGATCTCTAACTCTTCTGCATAGAACACCAGGACTTTACCTGGTACTGACTTCACATCTCACCTGATGTTTCGGGGGGGGGGGGGGGGGGGGGGGGG
>SSNR01000067.1:81162-106490 GCA_006937965.1 Callopanchax toddi | reverse complement strand
AAAAACATGAATATAGTTCCCTTCAAAATAAAACACGACCATCAGCTAAAACTAAAAACATGAATACAGTTCCCTTCAAAATAAAACACGACCACCAGCTAAAACTAAAAACATGAATACAGTTCCCTTCAAAATAAAACACGACCACCAGCTAAAACTAAAACCATGAATACAGTTCCCTTCAAAATAAAACACGAGCACCAGCTAAAACTAAAAACACGAATACAGTTCCTTTCAAAATAAAGCATGACTATCAGCTAAAACTATGGTTCCCTTCAAAATAAAACACGACCACTAGCTAAAACTAAAAACATGAATACGGTTAAATAAAACACGACTATCAGCTAAAACTAAAAACATGAATACAGTTCCCTTCAAAATAAAACACGACCACCAGCTAAAACTAAAAACATGAATACAGTTCCTTTCAAAATAAAGCATGACTATCAGCTAAAACTGTGGTTCCCTTCAAAATAAAACACGACTATCAGCTAAAACTAAAAACATGAATACAGTTCCCTTCAAAATAAAACACGACCATCAGCTAAAACTAAAAACATGAAGCACACTGCTTCTAAAATAAGAGTGCACCTTAAAAACTATATTACCGGTATTATTATTATTATTATATATTTCTTATCATTTATTTATTATTTAAAAACTACAATCACTGCTTTAAAAAAAAGTGCCTAGAGTAAAGGAACATACTGCCTAAAACATAAACAGAGCACATTATGTGACAGTGCTCCGAGCACTAAGACAATGAAAAGTGCCACTTTAAAATGAGTAAAAGTGCACCAGTTATACATTTAATTTAATGAATACTTTAAAGTATTTATAGACCTAACAGCTAAAGGTGTTTATTCAGACTCCAGCCAGGTAACAACACCCTCACATGTACAGGATGAAGGACCTCTCTTTCACTGCTACTGTAGATGAATAAAAACACTCTACATGTTTGAAGGCAGTTTTATTATAAAACAGAAAAACAAATTAAATTCATACAGAATGGATCTGACCAACTGGATAAAGTGTCCCTGATGAGTGTCCATGTGTCACCATGAAGACCCAGACCATCGTCCTCCTACTGCACGCTGAGGAACCTCCTCTTCTTAGCGGTGTGGGTGTACGTATGGTGACGCCACTCAACATCAGCCGTGCTCTCGTTCTCCAGGGTGCCCAGTTTGATCATGTATACTAAACACAGGAGAAACCAGTCAGGAACACAGGGCACAAACAGCCTTCAGACAGTCCTTTCTTCTTTTCATAAGTAGAAGTGTTTTTATAGAGCACCTTTCACAGACAGGTACATCAGGGGTAAAATCAGGGGAAACATTTTAAACAAGGAAAACACATCAGTGGAAAAACCTCCACAGTGTCAGAGAGACAGAGTTTCAGAGTCAGCTGTACCACGGTCTGGGACCCAGATCCTGAGAGGCCCTGTCCCCTTTAGTTTTTAGTTTGGTGATTCCTAGTTCACACTGGGTCCAGAAGGTATGAGGCCCGGTTTCCGTACGGCTTCCAAACGGACTGTAATTCACAGTTTGTGTGCAGAACGTCTCAGGAAACTTGCTCCAGGGAGATCACCAAATCTCGGTGGCTCACAACTACGTGTACAAACAGGAGCTGCTAAACAAAAGCTACACTCGTCTTCTCATTCTTTTGTTGAGGATTATTTAGTCACTTGGCTTGTTCTACAATGGGTAAGCACACTTCGTTTTTATATAGTTTAATGTTATGCTTAATTAGGTCTTATGTTGTTACTTTCTCTGTTCAATATTCAAATCGTGTTAACTTTAGCAATGTAGCTACAGGTTTTATTTTGAAATATACCAGATGCACTTCACCAGTTTGTGTCTCACTTCCTGTCTGGCGCATGTATTTTGTTTAACTTCACAAAAAGCCGGAAGCGGCATCTGGAAAAAATATACTTGATGTGGAAAGTTAACGGAGCTCTGCATCCGTACTGGAGCCGGTGTGAGTGCTCTGACTGGACTCAATGTTTTTTTGTCCTCGCAGAAGCCGTACGGAGACCAGACCGCATCCGTTCCAGAGACGGTGTGAATTAGCCTTGAGAGGAACAACCAGCAGGTTTTGAGATGTGGATCGATGGTTCTGTGAGACAGAGTGTGGAGATAGAAGCTGAGGTAGATAGATTGATAGGAGCCTGGCCGTTCAGACCTCTGTAGCACAAGGACTTTAAACTGGATTCTGAATTCTACAGGGAGCCAGTGAAGGGACTGTAAGACCAGGTGATGTGGGGTCACCAGCTGGACTTAGTCAGGAGTCTGGATGATGTGTAGTTTAAACAGCCGCAGCACTAAAACAGGCCCCAGAAACGCCTGTTTAACTGTTGACAGATTTGAGATTAATAAAGTATTGTTGATTTAAAAAAATAAACAGCAACGATAAGTTCAGCAACCATTCACACTGAACACTGTCTGGGTTTCTCCTCTGGTCCAAATCAATGCACCGTTTTTTAAATGTGTGTTTTTCCCTGCCACTCAGACTCCATTCACACAGAAAACAAAACGCATCACTACAAACCAGGTAAAAACACTCAGTCTGCTGATTGGTCAGTTTGTCTGGGGGCGGGGCTACCAGAAGTTGCCATGTTCTGATCCTGATCTGGTCCACAGCGTGATCTAACCTCTCTGAGACCTTTATTCTAGTCAGACATGATATATCGAGTCATCTGCTCTGGTATCAAAGAGCTAACAGGTGAGACATCACTTCATTTACCGCTAGCTAGGAGTTACTCAGTATCTACTGATGTGTGTGTGTGTGTGCACTTCCACATCCCAGAATGCAACACAAACCTAACTACAGGAGAGCGTTTAGCTCAAACTAGCAGCGGTCATCATGTGGTCGTCGTGTGGGATGTAGGTCAGATGACGTCACACTATAACTAAACTCTTTAGATCCATCCTAGAATGATTAGTGTCCATCCATACTCACATTTCATCTCAAAGCGTGGTCCAACCTCCGTCAGATCAATGTTCTTGTGGTCAGTTTTCTTGTAGGTGTGATGTCTTAAGAATAAAAACAGCCTTCAGTATAACAAGAGGGACTTTACTGTACATCAGGAGGTCGGCTCACACTGACCTGAAGGAGATGAAGTCCTCTTGGTTGGCGAACGTGATCACACGCCTGCTGTCCTCTTTGGGCACTGGGAACAGATACTTCAGGATATTCGACACCTGCGTGATCACAATGAATTTATCGTATGCACCAATGAGGATCGGACAGGACCAGCAGCAGCGTGCACCACGCCGTGCACAGTTGGCACTCACCCTCTTGCCGAGCCGTGAGGTGAAGTTGTGAAAAATGAGGTGGGGGTAGGCCTCCGACATGGTGCCGATGTCAGGAACATCGTGCCTCATTACCACATTGTAGAGCGTGAAGTAGGCAGTGGGTCCAAATGGTAAGTGACACACAACCAGACCGTCTAGAACGAGACCAGAACAGCACGGGATCCATCATGTTCTACCTTCAGTTCAACTCATTAAACAGAAATAAGAACCAGGCTTAGACTACATAACCTCATAGTAAAGTCAAGTGGTTAAATATTCCATTCATTCACGGAGTACTCTGATGTACATGCACTTCTCCAGCTGTACTCGTGCACCTTTTAATGTCAGAGTGCCCTAAATCAGTGAGTTTTTATTCATTTATGGAAAACCCTCAAAGCCGTCCAGGAACAAGAAGTCGGGGTGTTTGTGATTCACCGTCTTCAACGCCCATGTACACATGCATGTATGACACAGGCATGCATAAGGGCACCTAAAATCAACACCTGGTATCTTATATTATGTGCACTCGTTTATTAGGGCTGCCACAAACAAAGATTTTGATAGTTGACTAATCACAGATTACTTTTGTGATTAGTCGACTAATCAGATCATGCTACACTGGACTAAAATGTACAGTTTATTGCACCGCAGCATGCAGCTGCTCTTCTGTAACCATCATTAGCTTACAGCTTGAAGTGTTTAGGGTATGTGCCGTGACAATTAAAAATAAGGACAAGATAATAGTTCGTTGAACTTTTAATTGCAGCTTGTAGCAATCTTTAACTGTAGCATAAAGAGCAACATTCCTGAAAGTGTTGAAACTGCTGTTTGCCTCACGGAGCTGCTCCACAGAGTTTTGCTCAACCGGACTTGCAGCTCGGAGCTCTTCGGCTTGACGCATTGTGTGTACAATTAGTACAAGGATAAATAAAGTTACTGATGTATAAATAGGAATTACAGAGAAGTCAAGATTGTTGAATAAATGTTAAAACGACTTGCCATACTTTGTGCCACAGAGCACTGCGACTTTGCAGCTCAGAGCAAAGCAGCTTGGAGCAACGACACGGTGCTCTGCAGGACGACGCTCCGCCGGGCTGCAGAAGCTGCAGGTCAGAATGACAGAATGGCCGACGACTACTAAATTTGTCACCGACGATTTTAATAGTCATGTAATCGTGACAGCCCTACTGTTTATATAAGGCATGTCCAAAGTGCGGCCCGGGGGCCAAATGCGCCTCAGAGTGATTTTGTGTGGCCCTCAGCTGCATTTTAAAAATTGTATAATTTACTTTTCTTGCAGGATTCTTGATGCAGAGAGACGCTTTATGACATTTTTTAGATTTATTCTAACACGAGGCCCAAAAAACAAAAAAATCCAAGTAAATTTTAATCTTTCTAAATGCATATTTTCCATTCAATCAAAATATTCTTTTTTTTTTTTTTTTTGACAATTCAAGAGATACTGAGATTTCCTACTTTATTTCCTGGTAAAAAGAACCACAGATCCTCACTGACTTTTACCAAAACGCAGACTTGTGAGCTCTGTTGATAAAGCCTGACTAAATCCAGCAACGTGACTGAAGAAAGACCCAGATCCTGGTCTTGTTGCTGAGGATGGAACAAAATGTAGTTTCTAGAAACCTAAAATCAGATCCAGTGAATTTGATGCTTTTTATCATTGAGTCAAACATACGAGATCCCTGTGTCGTATTGTCAAAGACTGTTCATTAAAATGTTGCATTTATAATGAATTTTTGAGCAGAACAAAATATTTTTTGCTTGTTTCTTTTAAGAAATATTCCAACTTTTGTGGCCCTCGAGGACTTGACACTGGGTGATTTTGGCCCTCATGTTGAAAAGTTTGGACATATTCATATGCTGTTTGTTGCTGTTGTATCTTTTCTTCCTGTTTTGTTTGCTTGTTTGTTTGTTTGTGCTTTAATTACAGGTCTAGAAGTGGACTCTTCACGTCTCTTGTTCTCTTCTTTTTCTGTTCACTTTCTCCCCCATCCCTCTTTCTGTACCCTTCCCTTCACTTTCAGGCTCCGTGTCAAATCAACCATAAAAACATTCTAATAAAGATTTTGGGGGTTATATTTAAACAAAAATCAGGAGGAGTTTTATAGCAGTGGCTGTAACCTCTCACCTGAAACAGCAACACTGTTGGGCTTGTTTTTGGCACTCAGACATTATTCTGTTTGCTCCACAGCTGGACAGGACACGGGGTTAAAAAAAAAAAAAAGTTTGGACACCCCTGGTTTATATGAAGATAAACGTTCCTGAGAAAGTTTAAAGCTGTCAAGTTCATTTTCAAACAAGCTAGGTATCGCTAGCTATTTTACACAAACACGTCTCAGAGCTCTCCCCCCTCCCGTTGGGTATAATCCTTATGCTGCGCCTCCCCCGGACATGGGACCGCGCATTGCCACAGAAACAACAGAGAGTCAAACACCAGCTGTTGAAACGCTATGCTAACGTTCACCCAGGTTTTTCCTCTTTCTACGTCCAAACGTTTTTTGTTTCCTGCTAGCTGAAAAGGTGTTTTTCTTTTTGGGACTCTGGAATTTTTTCCTAAAATTGAAGCGCTAACAGCCGGCTGTTTCTGTCCTTCTCTCACTTCTGGGATGTTCTGCTTTAAAATGCTCCAGCATGCATTAATGGAGGATCCAAGCTGTGAGGAAGTGAGACACTTCGGCAAGACCGACAGCCGGATTGTCCAATAGTTGCTTTTGGTCCGAAACGTCTGATTGGCTGAGGTTTTTAGAGAACTGTGAGGGAACCACCTTATTGATTTTTTTCAGGTTTTTTTTTTTTTAATTGTCACAATATATTTATAGCTATACTATGTTAGAATGTGGTTAAGAGGCATGAAAAAAAAAACGTTTTAAGCTAATTTGTTTTCCAAATTTGCTGTAGCAGCTTTAATGAAAAATGACAGACTGAGTAATATTTTATTGAGCTGTAGTGGCACCCCAACATGTTCATGTACATGAGAGCGTGCACGTATCTAACAGCTTCAACAGGTGAAGTCTGGAAAAGGCTGGTTGCTCATTTATATCAGAGAATACTGGATCATATAATATTTGATAGAATACTGGATTAATAAACACCTGATAGATCAGATAACCGATGTTAGAATACTGCAGCGTACCTGGCTGTCCTCTGGTCTCATGGACGATGAGGAGGTCCGTCACTTCGTTAGCTTTACAGGCTTGTACCAGAGCAGAGATCTCATGGTTTCCTCTGTTCATGCGCTGAGCTCCAGGAAACATCAGCTTCACCTCCTGGAAGAGGAACAATATGTTCTACATCACCTTCATTATGTAAAGGAGCATCTCCTATTTTATCTTTATACCTGAAAGATCTCAGCATCACAATCATCACTATTTATTTTGTTAACTGGACCTTAACACAACCATGATCCTCTCAAAGCTGGAATTAGGACAAGGTCTCACTGGTCCACTGGAAGGACCAGGTCTCATTATTGAGGACAACCACAGACCTTAGCAAACATCTTGAGCCTGGAGCTGGGGTCTCTGGACGTTGTGACCATAAGCTTTGGATCTTCTACTCCAGCCCACCTGTACTCATCATCCATGTGGGAACTGACACCTGCAGGCAGAGCAGCTGATGGTTAACGGAGACTACAATGTCTGAGCAGGCTCACGATGAAACCAGTAGACGTTCACCTTCTGCCCCCTGATCATCATATTCCAGGAGCTTCTGCAGCTGCAGGGCTTCTGTCCGTACCTCGGTGGGCAGCAGCTGATTCTCTGTAGTTGAGACAAATGTTCAGTTACAGCAGGACATGAGGTGAGACATCTATGGTCCATGGCACTGAAGGAAAACCGAATCTTTAAATGCGTCTCACCTTCCAACGCGCCCTTCAGCTTCTGTTTCTTCTCCTCGACGGTTCGCAGCCGGTCCTCCTGAGCCTTCCTGTACAGGTACTCCCGCCTCAGTCTCACCTCTCGACGAAGCTACAAGAACACAAAAATTCACCTGGTTCTGATGGTCGACTCACTTCTACAGACCACAACAGCTGTTCATAAACACACAAAATACACCAAAACCTAGTCAACACAGACCAGGTCCTTTGTGGGTGGAGGCAGAGGGACCACTGATGTATTTGTGGCATAAGTTCTAGCTAGTTTTTAAATGCTAAATGAGTCGGACTGATACTAATCAACAGTTTAGTCCTGACCCGTACTCACTGGTGGGTTAAGGATCCAGCTTGGTGGAAAAAAACACAACACAAATCTTCATTCAAATAATCAGAAGACAAAAGTTTGTCGTATACAGTCACATTCAGGGTGTTGAGCACTGAGATCTATCAGCTGATTGGCTTCTGGACCATGTAGGTCCGGACCCTGGAGATGTTCACTACCCGTCTCCTGGACCTCCTACAGATGTGACTCATGCTGGTTGATGTTCTGCTCCTGGCATCAGGAGGTCAAGCTCTCACTACCTGATGACGTTATGACTCCAGGTGAGTAAACAGGTAACTTGTTATTGACGCAACCAGCTGAGAGGTGGTTTGAACTCATAAAGTATCTCAGGTCCTGCTCAGCTCAGCGGGTCTTTTGAGAACCTCATGGACTTCCAGCCGCTGCTAGCTTAGCTTAGTGCCACCAGCAGCACGAGGGTATAAAGTTAGCTTGCTTCAGCTAGTTGACCGTCAGCGGACAGTTAAAGATAAACTATTAAAGACTTTTAGAACTCACCATGATGCTGCTGGAGAGCTAACCTCACATGGAACGCACCGGCTTCTTCTTCTACTGTTGCTGCTGTGTTTACTGCTGTTGGCAAACAACGAAGTTGAGCTTTACCGCCACCTACTGGTACGGAGTGTGAACCAGAAAGCCCACACAGGATTATGCTGTGTTTATTATTGTTTTCCTTTATTTGATCAGGTAAAATCTCATTTTTAAGCGTGACCTGGTCAAAGAAGGTGACATGAAAACAATTCAAATTCAAACACAACAACAGCACAATGGTATCCATCCAAACAGCCTTTAATTTAGCCTATCAGACATGCTGTAGTCTGAGATCCAGAGGACCCAGGAGAACATTCTAACTCCACACAGTAAAACACAGCCGGGAATCAAACCTGTGACCTTCTTAATGCTACCGATGTGGTACCATGCAGCCTACCTGCTATGGAAACGAGACTTATCAGATTAGGTCTTATCAAATCAAATAGCCTTTTATTGTCAGTTCTCTATGTTACAGGTGAATCGAAACACTGGGCAGCACTCAGCATCCTGACAGCTGGGTGGAGGAAGCTGTGGAGCCTGGAGGATTTGGTACCTTTTCCCTGAGGGGAGGAGGCTGGAGATGGTGGGGGGAGTCATCATTAGTGCTGATGGCTCTATGGGTGAGGAGGGTGGAGGGCAGTGGAGCACTGATGATCTGGCTAGCAGCTGCATCTATGTGTTGCGGCGGGGACTTCCAGGAGGCAGTGTAGCCTCCACACCACATCATTTATCTCTGATGATTAGGAGTTAGGCACCAGCTCCCCTCACTGGGGGATCAGGCGGTTACAGAAGATGGATTAAGATTAATGTGGTCTTCATGACAGGCAGTGAGTTTTCACCGTCGCCATGACGACCAACGGAAACCACAGAGAGGGCTGATGCTTCCTGAAGTCTGGTTACCTTTTTAATAACCTCTTCTGCTTCACTCTTCCTTTATGTCAGAGACTCGAGCTGGTCTGTCGATGCCCAGAGGATGAATTCTTTATTTCTGATCCTGCTGTTAGTTACAGGTAAGTGTCCATCAGCCAGAACCTTCATATGGATCAGAACCAGGCAGGAGCAAAGTCTGAAACTCCTCTAGATGGCTATGTAATGACATCTTATTAGTTTATCTGAAACAGACACATTCATCAGTCGTTATTACTACAAAATAACCAAAAAAGGTCATGATGATGATGTGATCAGAATATTGGAGTCTGATAAACAGAGAGAGGCCAGGGAATTACTAAGGTTAATAATTTGACACAAAGAGAATTTTAACTTTATGAACCAGTTTTATTACTACTTTAATGATTAATACAAAACATTCATAGGTGATTATAAAAGGTCTGATGGGAGACTCTTGAGAAGCAGATGTAAAATTTGGAAATTAATAAAAAAAAAATATGAACCTGGTTAAGTTTAATTTATTATCCATGGATGATTAATTATCTCTGAATGTTTAACAATCTGACACAGGTTCTAATAGTCCAGGTTTACCTTTACTAGATCACGACAACTTAGTGGATCCAGACTGTCTGGAGAAAGTCTGAAAAACACCTTAGTACATGCTTGTGTGAGCACCTGTGTGTATTGTATTGTGTTGGGTGTTTAAGGTTTCTCCATGGGAGTGTTCTATAGTGAGTGTGAGAGGCCACAGACCCATAGAAGACATGGTCAGAGCACAGGAGTCCCAGGAAGACCGCCACAGGAGCAGCCTCGACACACAACACCTACACTACAATGGTTCTAATGATGACGTTGTTGATGATGTAACTGTCCAGGTGATGCAGCAGCCTTGTTCTGGCAGAAGCTGCGGTGCCCCTACGGGCCTCAGGACCAGAACCTGCTGAGGTTCTGGTGCCGTCAGACCTCAGCCGAGTGCTGCACCGGACTCGCCTTCAGCCCTGGAGCTGACTGGGTGGATGGAGGCAGGCTGAGGGTCACCCAGGGGTCGGGCTCCTTCAGTGTGGAGGTGCTGGAGCCGGGTCACAGAGGGCTGTTCTGGTGTGGTGTTCTGAGCAGAAACAACACCGCCATCAAGCTGGCTGAAGGCTACTTCCACAGCTGTGAGTAAACACCTGGATTTATCAGGGTGCTCGTCCTATAACAGATGTTTATAACACTAATTTGATTTAAAGGTGTGGTTTACTGAAAAACAGTTTTGTTCATGTATTTTCTGATTAATATTGGTCACTCTGAGCTTTTCATGCAGGCTGAACATAAAAACAGTTTTCTACATGGATCTCCAGCTTTAGTTGAAAACGCTAGGATTTGAAAAACCTTGCAGATCTACGTCACTCTGTGAATTTACATACATGGTCTGACCCATCTTGGCTCGCGCCGCCCTACAGGCAGGCCCAGATAATGCACAGGATGGATATAGAGGATAGGGGCCTGTGTGGTCTGGGAGCCATATTGGCCAGTAAAAAATATGATTTTATTTAAATTTACATGCAAGAGTATTCTTAAAGTGAATTGACCCACAAAATCACGACTGATGTCATGTGACATGTAATGTTCATGTATAGAAACGGAACTAATTCATAACACCTGAACTGTAGCATAGAGGTTTAAGATGCCAGCTCTCATGTAGGAGGCCTGGGTTTGAGTCCCAGGCTGGGCATGTGTCCATTTTTTTAAATTTTCCGACAGGAATTATTATTTTTTAGCAGCGAGGAGGAGAAAGCCTTTAGGAGCAGCAGCTGGGTAAGTTTGTAACATATTTTTGTTGTGATATTAGCAGTTATTCTGAGGTCTTTGTGGTTAGCCACACATGCTAACGTTAACATAGCTACTTCTACGTCCTACAGTCTGCTTTCACCTCGGTTCAGGTGTCACAGCAGAACGTTCTGCTCTTATAGGAGGAAATGTCAGTTCACATGTAGGTTATTACCAGTCTGAAACATTCATTGACAAACGCTGAGGAAGTTATTCCTCTAAAATTTCTCCTTTGTCCTCGGATTCAGGATCTGACTTTTTGATGTGATCTGAATAAGGGGGGGAGTAGTGACGTTTCTGTTATCCAATCAGAAGCGAGGGGTGTGCTTATCATTAATAGTAATGAAGAAACCTGCTGATGTGCATCAGCAAATTTCTGCATCAGAGAAGCATCATAGCTTTTTTCTTTATAAAAATGACTCATAAGGCATTGATTTACACTAGAAAACACTGCAAATGTAGTAAAAAAACACAAAACAAAACAGTAAACCACACCTTTAAAGTGTGAACATCTCTGCAGCAATCCACCAATCAGGCCTGTATGGTAGAGAGTCCAGACTGAAGCCAGCCCACCTGGAGTTTACCAAAGACACCTGAAGGACTCTCAGACCAAGAGGAACTAAACTCTCTGGTCTGATGAGACAAAGACTGAACTCTTTGGTGTGAACGCCAGGAGGAAACCAGGCATCACCATGACAACAGCATCCCTACAGTGAAGCATGGTGGAGGCAGCATCAGGCTGTGGGGAACTGGAGACTAGTCAGGATAGAGGGTCTGGATGAAGACCTGCTCCAGAGCGCCTCAGACTGGAGCCACGCTTCATCTTTCAGAAGGACAACCACCCTAAGCAGTCAAGATATCAAAGGAGTGTCTTCAGGACAACTCTGTGAATGACATGAGAGCATTTAGCCTGAAAACACCTTCAGGTCCCAAACCAACCCCCCAGGCTGTAGGAGCTGTAGGGTGGGCGAGTGATCTGAACCAGATTTACCAGGTTTGGAAAGACACACACCTCTTCCCCAGCGTACTCCCCCCTGCTGCAACCCCTCCTTACCTTCAATGACTGCCTGCTTGTCTTCCCCAAATTTCACATCTCTCGAACCCCCCCCCCCACACACACACACCATCCCATAGAGGTAGACCCTCAGAAACATAGAAATATGTGAATCAGATCCCTGGATTTTGGGTGTTTAGCACAGTTTTCATGAGAAAACAGGCCCTTATTTTGAACACAACAGTTTTCGTTTGTCGTCACCGTTTTTCCAGAGGTTACTGAATTTTTCCTGCTCTTCATCCGAGCAGACCTGAGCCTCGTTTACCTCTGACTGGAGGGTTAGTTTGCTGATCCAACAACACACAGACTAGAATTGTAATAAAGTTGATGATTAAAGCAGCTGATGAGCAGATGAAACATAGAACCATGATAACTAGATCAGGTGTGTTTGTGTAGCTGATCTACGTGTTGTGTTTCTGACCCTGCAGCCTCAGCAGCGTTCACCTGGAGCATCGCTCGCTGGTTCTTGCTGCCCCTGCTGCCCACGGCCACCATCTTCATCTATATCTGCTCCAAACGTAGGTCTCCACCAGAACCACACAGCTCCTCGGCCAATAGCAGCTCAGCGTTCTGTCAGCAGCCAATCAGGTCCAGTGGGTCAGAACTAGGTGGAAGATAAAGAAAAACTACAACATGAAACTCTGCACTCAACAATGACCCTTAATCCAAATAATGGTCCTCAGTGAACCTCCACCTCACGGTGAAGGAGTCGTCTGACAGCCCTTATGACCCTGGTAGGGCCTCCCATAGTAAACTGGTCCTAGGTGAACAGTGAGACAAAGAGCAGCTCAGAAGACCTTTCACTGAATAAAACGGAGTACAGAGTACTTGGCCCTGAGGGCTACTAGGGTCCCTGGAGCCAGGCCTGGGGTTGGGGTTCATGAGCGACCTGGTAGACCCAAACGTATAGCTAATCAGGAGCTGATTCAACAATACAACTAAGATCCAGACACTGAATGCAGTTTCTGTTCTTTCACAGCAAAGAGAAAACACAGCTGCTGCTCCAAGGTAAAACCTGGCTTCTTTCATCCTCAGTGAAACGATTCAAAGTGACATCATGAGCTGCCTGCAGTCACAGCGTTCTGATGTGTGTCTTTAGAAACCAGATGAGGATCTAAACGGGTCTTTGGCTGATCCAGAATGAGCTGCAGTCCTGAGGAGTTTTACATCCAAGCACCGAGTCCAGAGTCTGGATCACCACTTTAAAGGATACCTGAGACATTCTGAAGTGGTTTTTATTAGTTATTCATCTGTTTTAATTCAGAATATGATCAAACCTACATTTATATTACAGATCATGAGATCAGGATACCTATTAAATCACTTTAACTTACATAGTAAACTTAGGAAGTATTAGTTGGATATTCTACTTAAAAAGACTAACTTGAAAAACTATTTTAAAAAACAGCTCAGGTTTTTATTAGAATTGATAAACTGAACTCTGCACTAACTGTGAGCCACGGCGAACTTCACCCTGAAGTTACCTCAGACCAGACCAGCAACAAAAAGAGAGACCAGATCACCAGAGACCATCAAGTCCACGTCAGGAACCAGGGGTCAAGTCCCTCAGACGCCTGAGACCGACTTTCTCCAGACAGTCTGGATCTACTAAGGAGCCGTGACCTGGTAAACCTGGACTATTAATAGAACCTGGTGTCAGATTGTTAATCATTCAGAGATAATCAATCATCCATAGATAATAAATTAAACTTAACCAGGTTAATTTTATTCATTCCCAAACTTCACAAGTTCCACAAGAAACTCCCATCATACCTTTAATAATCACTTTGATTTGTATTTTAATCATTAAAGTTGTAATAAAACTGACTTATATAAAGTAAAATTTGCTTTTGTCAAATTATTGTTTGTGATCATCTGGCAAACCTAAAAGAACCTACAGTTCTTCACCCTGTGGGCCCCCTGACCCCAGCCTCACCCTGTGGGCCCCCTGACCCAGCCTCACCCTGTGGGTCTCCTGACCCCAGCCTCACCCTGTGGGCCCCCTGACCCCAGCCTCACCCTGTGGGCCCCCTGACCCCAGCCTCACCCTGTGGGCCCCCTGACCCCATCCTCATCCTGTGGGTCTCCTGACCCCAGCCTCACCCTGTGGGTCTCCTGACCCCAGCCTCACCCTGTGGGCCCCCTGACCCCAGCCTCATCCTGTGGGTCTCCTGACCCCAGCCTCACCCTGTGGGCCCCCTGACCCCAGCCTCACCCTGTGGGCCCCCTGACCCCATCCTCACCCTGTGGGTCTCCTGACCCCAGCCTCACCCTGTGGGTCCCCTGACCCCAGCCTCACCCTGTGGGCCCCCTGACCCCAGCCTCACCCTGTGGGTCCCCTGACCCCAGCCTCACCCTGTGGGCCCCCTGACCCCAGCCTCATCCTGTGGGTCTCCTGACCCCAGCCTCACCCTGTGGGCCCCCTGACCCCATCCTCACCCTGTGGGTCTCCTGACCCCATCCTCACCCTGTGGGCCCCCTGACCCCAGCCTCACCCTGTGGACCCCAGCCTCACCCTGTGGGTCTCCTGACCCCAGCCTCACCCTGTGGACCCCAGCCTCACCCTGTGGACCCCAGCCTCACCCTGTGGACCCCAGCCTCACCCTGTGGACCCCAGCCTCACCCTGTGGGTCTCCTGACCCCAGCCTCACCCTGTGGACCCCAGCCTCACCCTGTGGACCCCAGCCTCACCCTGTGGGCCCCCTGACCCCAGCCTCACCCTGTGGGCCCCCTGACCCCAGCCTCACCCTGTGGGCCCCCTGACCCCAGCCTCACCCTGTGGATCCCCTGACCCCAGCCTCACCCTGTGGGCCCCCTGACCCCAGCCTCAGGTCCTCCAGCAGACAGAAACAGCTCCACACCAACCTCCAGAAGCTCCATGTTCTTGATGCTCCTCCACTACCTAAACATGTCATGTCTCTCTGGGATTATTACTGAAGATTTGATTTTGAGTTTAAAAAGACCAGATTAGAACAGGTTATATGAAGAAATAAGTTTGTATTTATTGGACAAACCAAACTCACATACAGGTGGAATGAGTCAGCAGGTGAAGAGAAACAAAGCTCGATGTTTCACCATAAAGAACAAAAACAGCTGAATCCATAAAGTGCAACTGGTTCTGAAGAACATCTTTACTCCAGTCAACAGAATGGGACTTTGTTGTTTTGATTGTTTCTATGATGGCGGCCATGTTGGATCAGACGTCTCTCTTGCTGTACATTTAGGTCTCGTTTTGCTGGAAACTTTGAACAGCATTTATCCTCAAACAGCTCAAACACAAAGGAACACAGTTTTCAGGATAAAGCTGCATAGTTTCAGGTTAAACCAACACATGTTCTCACGTTCCTGTAAAAATGTCTAAAAATAAACCATTTGTTTGTGGAAACGTCTTGATTTGAAGAAGCTGTGGCTCTGATTCTGTTGGGTGAAGAGCTGGACTCGTGTTGGTGGTTCAGACCCATCAGGAGCTGCTGACCAACGTCTGAGTTAGAAGATGAGATGGTTACAGAGAAACGTCAGGGACCTTCATTCCTCTGCTTCAAAGAAACAATAAAAGCACCGAGTCACTGGTAAAGCAGCAGGACCAGGACCAGAACTGGAGGACCTTGACCTGGTTCTGGACCTGGACCTGCTTGAGATCCTGGTCCTGACCCTGGACCTAAGAGAAGCCATCTATCAGAACCTCTAGAGTTCTTCATAGTCTCCATCCTCTCTCGTGGTAGAAGCTCCTCCTCCACCCAGGAAGTCCTCCAGCTCGTCCACCTCCACCTTCCTGGACCTGGACTTCTTCTTCTTCTTTTCCTCTCCAGCTGCAGCTTCCTCTTTTTCCTTCTTCTTGTGTTTGTGTTTCTTTTTGCTCTTTTCATCCTCCTGAAAACAAAACAGAACAAATGTCTTCAGTCAGCCCATTAAGGGCCTCATAATAACTCATCAATAGAGCATCCGCTCTACAACAAACAGGGAGTCAGTGAGAAGCAGCAGGAGACTTTCAGATGAACCAGCTGCCTCCACACCTCGACTGCTCCTAGAAATTCTGTCCATTAAGGTTCTGAACAGAACTGGAGTCTCATTCCAAAACAGGTTTGGCTTGTTAGGAGCAACAGGTAGCACAGCAACCGGATCGGCCCAAAGTTACCAATTACCATTAGACCAGTCCAGCGGCTCGGCGTGGACTTCTAAATCAATCAAGTCTATTTTTCTGGACGCCGCATTTGGATTTTCGTGAAGTAAAACAGAATACTTGCGCCAGACAGACAGCGAGGTGCATCCAGTATATTTCAAAATAAACCCTTTAGCAACGTTGCTAAAGTTAACATTAAATATTCAATATTTAAAAAACAAAGACACAAAATAAAACTTAATTAAGCATAACATTAAACTATATAAAACAGAGTGTGCTTAGCCATGTGGAACAAGCCATGTGAACAAATAATCCTAACAAAAGTACGAGAAGACGAGTATAGCTTTTGTTTACCAGCTCCTGCTACGTGCTAACAAGCACGTACTTGTTATCACCTGAACTCGCGTGAACCACCAGATTTGGTGCTCTTACGGGAGTACCTGAGACGTTCTGCACACAAACCACAGGCTGTTTGAATTGCAGTCCGTACAGAAGGCGTACGGAAATCGGACCACATCTGTTCTGGACCCGGTGTAAACTAGTAGTCAAGTATCTTTATTTCTGAGCAAGAGAGAAAGATTTGACAAAACTTTTTTCTCTTTTGTCCCAATTGAGAACTTTAACCTCTGCAGAATGTTTACCTCCTTGCTTTTCTTCTTCTTTTTCTTCTTCTCTTTGGAGGACTGCTTGCTTTCTTTGTCTGAAAGACAACACAACAAGCATCATCAGCATCATTTTAGTTAGAACAGACCTGGAGTCTGTTAGAGGACAGGATGTGATCCTGTCTCAGGTCAGAGTCCAGAGCAGCCCATGTAGGTCCGCTCACCTTCTTGGTCCTCGCTGCTGTCCTTAGCTGCAGGAGGTCCTTCCTGGAACCCGAGGCCAAACAGGTCTGTATCATCTGTGGGTCTGAAGGAGATCACGGTGGGCTTCATTGGTTCTTGTACCTTAGCTGAACGGATGTCGTCATCAGAGAGGTCTGACAGGAGCTCGTCTCTGAGTGGAAATGAGTCCTGCAGTAGACCAGGACATCAAACAGGTTATATGTTTATGGTACCAGAAATCTGCCTGGTCGGATCAGGACCAGAACACTTTCTGACCTGGGCTGTTTGGGGTTAATGTACACTACAGGAACTGGGTCTGACTGGTTATGGGTCCAACACAGCTAACAGTCCAACACAGCTAACAGTCCAACGCTGCTAACAGTCCAACACATCTAACAGTCCAACACATCTAACAGTCCAACACAGCTAACAGTCCAACACAGCTAACAGTCCAACACAGCTAACAGTCCAACACAGCTAACAGTCCAACGCTGCTAACAGTCCAACACAGCTAACAGTCCAACACAGCTAACAGTCCAACACAGCTAACAGTCCAACACAGCTAACAGTCCAACACAGCTAACAGTCCAACGCTGCTAACAGTCCAATGTTGCTAACAGTCCAACATGGCATGATGCAGCTAATAACTGCTATCAGCTGTTAACAGCTCAAAGCTGCTAACGGGTGCTAAAGGCCTGTTGCTGCTGACAGCAGTTAAGAGCTGCTAACAGCTGCTCATGGCTGCTAATAGCTGCTAACAGCTCAAATGCGCTAACAGCTCCTAGTTGTGTTTAAGTTGGAGTTTTTGTCATAGTTGTGTTGTTGTCGTCTCCTTGTTGCGTTTACCTTTGTGACCTTGGGTGTGTCAGAAACTTCAGACTCAAAGTCAGGGTCATCCATAACGAAGGAGAGCATCTGCTGGGCCATGGGGCCCCCGGGGCCCTCAGGATCAGACTCTGAGTCATCTGCTTTGGGACGACCTCCTTTCTTCAAGCTCTGATGTCGACTTGTCTGCTCGGCTGCTGGGGTCTGACCTTTGACCTCAGCAGCTTTAAGCGTCCCCTTAGCTTTTGTGAGGTGAATCGCTGGTCTGAAACATTCATACACAGCTATCATAAGTGTGTGTGTATAAACGTTATCTAAACAAAAATAAACCTTTTTTCTTAAATTAGAATGTTGTTTTTGGAGATTCAGAGAGGATTCTCAGCTATTAATTCTTCTCATTAGTTTAACTTATTCATATATTTTGAATGAAGATGACTGTTAAAAATATCAGTTACTGAAATGTTCTGATTGTTCAGTCAGCCTGATGATTAATGCTGAATGAGTGACTGAATAATTTAACAGGACGTCTTCAGTGAGTGGGTTCTTACCTATGCCTACATATGGTACCCTGTAATGTCTCTGTACATACCCATGTACTCACTCAGTATGTACTCATCAAAGTATTGGGCAGTATTATGTATTGCTACTCAAAGAAAATTAAACAAAACTAAACTAAACAAGGTAAAATGAAAGAAAATCTAAATAAAAGAAACGACTTACGCCTTGAGTTCAGGTTCAATGTCCTGGTCCTGTGTGACTGTGGGGACAGCTGGGTGACCCTCCTCTTCGTCACTGGTGAGAGTGATATCTTTACTGGGGGGCAGAGTCTGAGGCCGGGTCAGGCTGGACTCTCTGTCATCAAGATCCAGTTCATCCTGGAAACCAGACACCATCGGGTTTCCTCCATCTTCTCCCTCACTGAAACAAAAACAAACGAGACCATCAGGAACGATGGGAACGGACAAACATCAAGTTAACATACAGGTTTGTTCTGAAGCCTTTAGGTGTCTGAAAATCACAACTCAACAGGTCAATCGAGTCACCACCTGTCGCTCAGTGTATCACCACCATCTTTAACCGCCTCCCTGTGGGAACACCTGTGTACAGCAATGGTTCAGCAAAATAGTTCCCAGCAGAGTGGTGTGGGGTGAGTGGCTGGCCCTGTTAATGCAACCCAGGCAGAGGCACACACCTGCACCACTTACACATCAAAATGACCGAGAAAAGTGTTTATAGATGGGTGGGGACACAGTTTTTACAGGGGTACACATTTCAACAAACCACCGAAACAGGTCTTCTAAAGTTATTCGAGTCCAAAACGTGATCAAACAGCGAGGAACTTCCCCATTAAACTCTGTCACCATGTTTGTGATCAGCCGTAGCTCCGCCCACTCAGTTTCATGATGTACAGAAACACACAGACTAGGAAATTATGAAATAGCTTTTAATGAAATATTTTTGGAACATTTAGTTGATAAAAAATCTATGTCAAAAATCACACTGAAAAGAATGAAAGAGCTGTGAAATCCTGATAAACACACTGGTGGTTTAGAGCAGTGCTGTGACACCTAGAAGCTTTAAAATGATCACAGGACTTTGGACTCTGACATACAGGGGAACCGTTTAGAAATCTTACCACCGTCATAAAACCACAACGTAATTCATGAGAAACCACGACACCAAAAATGACTGGAGATGCATCACATCCTTTACACACACTAGACTATTCACATTTCAAGGAACCACTTTGATCTTAGCTAGCTGTACCCAGTACAATCTAAATGTTTTAATATCATCATTTTGTATTTGTATATAGTACAGTACTTTGATGGAGGGGTCATGGGAGTTTGCCCAACCAGTCCACATGTGTTTTGTGGATTTGGAGAAGGCTTATGACCGTGTCCCCAGGGACACCCTGTACGGGTGGATGGTCTTTTGTTAAGGGCCATTCAGTCCCTGTACCAGAGGAGTGTGAGTCTGGTCCGCATAGCCGGCAGTAAGTCGGACCTGTTCCCTGTGAGGGTTGGACTTCGCCAGGGCTGCCCTTTGTCACCGGTCCTGTTCAGAACCTTTATGGACAGGATTTCTAGGCGCAGCCGTGGTGTGGAGGGTGTTGAGTTTGGTGACGGGAGAATCTCATCTCTGCTTTTTGCAGATGATGTGGTCCTCCTAGCTTCATCAGGCTCTGACCTACAGCTCTTGCTGGGGAGGTTCGCAGCCGAGTGTGAAGCGGCTGAGTTGAGGATCAGCATCTCCAAGTCTGAGGTCATGGTTCTCGGTCAGAAAAGGGTGGATTGCCAACTCCGGGTCGGGAGAGAGATCCTACCTCAAGTGGAGGAGTTCAAGTATCTCGGGGTCTTGTTCACGAGTGAGGGAAGGAGGGAGCGGGAGATCGACAGGCGGATTGGGGCAGCGTCTGCAGTGATGCGGACGCTGAACCGGTCTGTTGTGGTGAAGAAGGAGCTGAGCCGGAAAGCAAGGCTCTCGATTTACCGGTCGATCTACCTCCCAATCCTCACCTATGGTCATGAGCTTTGGGTAATGACCGAAAGAACGAGATCGCGGATACAAGCGGCCGAAATGAGTTTTCTCCACAGGGTGGCCGGGCTCAGCCTTAGGGATAGGGTGAGGAGCTCGGGCATTCGGGAGAGACTCGGAGTAGAACCGCTGCTCCTCCATGTAGAGAGGAGCCAGCTGAGGTGGTTTGGGCATCTTGTTAAGATGCCCACTGGACGCCTCCCCAGGGAGGTGTTCTGGGAATGTCCTGCCGGCAGGAGGCCCCCGGGTCGACCCAGGACACGCTGGAGAAAATATATCTCTGGTTTGGCCCTGGAGCACCTTGGGATCCTGCAGGAGGAGCTGGTAGAAGTGGCTGGGGAGAAGACCGTCTGGAGCTCCCTAATTGGGATGCTGCCCCCGCGACCCGGACCCGGATAAGCGGAAGAAGACGAGACGAGACTTTATTAATAGTATTGTGTTCAAGGATCAGCTCCTAGTACTACAGGAACAGCTCCTAGTACTACAGGAACAGCTCCTAGTACTACAGGAACAGCTCCTACTACTACAGGAACAGCTCCTACTACTACAGCCAGAGCCCGAGGTTGCATTTCTTGAAGGACATTTCTGTTTCTAAAGGCAATAAGATCATGAAATGATACAGCAAACATTTTTATCTTTAAACAAATAACTAACAGCTCTCGGGGAAGTTCATGGTTCTACGTGGGTCAAACCGGTAATACCACAGCTGTGAGTTAGTAACCATCTCACCTGTCGCTGTCCACAGCTGGAGCAGACTGGGGAACCCTGCTCTTTGGGGGCAGGCTGTCCTCCAGAAAGTTTTTGTCCAGTCTTTCATCTGGAACAAAATCATCCACACTCTGGACCTTAGCAGGACATGCTGGTGCTGGAGGGTCATCTGGAGAAAAGATGGGATAAAAATCAGAGTGAGTTAACATTATACTGATCTCTGATGAGTCTAATGCTTAAATACACTAAAACCCAAATGCAGGCTGGGGCCGAGGGCACAATCTAAAACACTCAGCAGGGGGCCAAGCTTGTTGTCAGGGGGGCACTGGCCCCCCCAGGACCACCCTAGATGTAACACACCAACATGATAATGACAGAAACTGAGACCTAAAACCACAGGCCAGTCATTTTCAACGATATTTTAATCAATTAATAGACCTGAACGTTAATATTATAATGCATTTCAGTTCAAAACAGTAGTAAAACAATATAATACCCCTGGATAAAATGAACAGACCTAAGAGTACAGTACTTTATTAATGTATTAGACGGGTGTTGTTTTAAAACATTAAAGCAGCTAGATGGATTATTTCAGCTAAAGAGCAGTGTTTGAATCCAACGCTCCTCCTCCCAAAACATCTCGACACGCGCGTGCGGTTGTGTGCACACGGCGCATTACTTCGGCCTGTAAGCTGGGCATAAACTCAAACTATGATTACATTGTAGGTTTTAATCACTAACAGTTCACAAATCATGTTCTCACACTGGAAGAAGCTGCCCTCTCTATCCCTGCTGTTTGTTACGTGGCTTTAGACGGCAGCTGATGTTCTGAAGCTACAGGAACCGGAAATAAGAAAATGCTCTGTCCAGAATTAGTCTTCGGCCAAAATAAACGTGTATCCGTGGAAAGCCTTGCCATTCTGTGAGGAGAAATGTTTAAAAATAAAAATAAATCCCTCAGCTGCCAGGGAATGGAGGACTTTTTAGTAGAAATGAGCTCTGACTGACTCCTTCATGTCGGCAGAGACTGTACAGAGAAAGACAGAGCGTCTTGTACGAGAGCGCCCCCTACTGCGACAGGTTTGCTAGAAGTGCGTGCACGTTGTCAGAAAGCCGACAATGCAGAAATTTGAATTTTATTGGCTGAAAAAGTTCGGCGGCCAGAAATAATTCAAAGGGGTCTCTAGGAGGAAGGGGGGGGGGGGGGGGGGGGGGGGGGGGGGGGGGGGGGGGGGGGGGTGTCTTCATCAGAATGACAGATGTTGTGGAACTCTAACCATAGATCATAGTTTAGACCTGAAATATCATTGATACAGAGAAAAATACACCATCTATCAGCTTTAATATCCAATGTGTGGATATTCTACAGAAAATGTTATAAAGACACTAAAAGCTTAATCCTGATGCATGAGGGGTCGAGTCATAAACTGGAGAAAAATGCTCAGAGCAGGACGCACAGAGCGCAAATGCTCCAGCTTGGTCGCTGATCTCCACTTAACACGTTCATCAGGAAGTCCCGACCTCACTGAAGCAGCAGTGTGTTCACGTTCTTGTGACTGGATGCACAGAGGATTAATCACTGCAGCCAAGTTGACATTTTAACTCAGGCACAACGCGAGGACAGCAAGTTCTGTGGTGTGCTTCTGCTTGGCGCAGCTGCCTCTGAGCAACAAACACGACTTTGGATGCAGCGCTAAGTTCCCACTGCCTTCTATCTGAAAGCATCAACACTCACTCACTAATATTCACGAATCCTTTGAAACACAGAGATCGACGGGTTGGCATCAAAAGCTCTGATCTGTGCGTCAGGAGGAAATTGTGCTGACGAGTGTTCTCTTTTGCTTCAAATGCAAGCTGCGATTAATGTGTTCATTTTTTAAACGCATTAAAGTCCCACCCCTACATAACATTTTCTATGAGGCGAGTATCAGGCGTGGATATTCGTCTGTAAATCGTTTGTGTGTGCGTGAGTTTTGACCCGTCCCTGAGGAGCAGTGGGCTGTCACGCCTGGAGACGACCTCAGCCTGAGGTCAGCAGGAAGCAGGGACTGAATTGGTCAACGCTGATTTTTGACGTATTCCTGCTTTCAGAGTGAAGAGGTCTGTAAGGTTCAATGTAGAAAATCCTATTCTTTAATTATTAAATAATTAACTTGCATTTTATAGCATGAAATAAGAATTTGATCCATCAGAATAATATAACTTAATATCTGGCCCAGAAACCTTTGACTCCAGTTCTAGAGGTCAGAGGTTACCCGTGGTTCTGGACCAGGATACCATCACTGCAGCAGGGACTCTGACCGACGCTTTTATCCAAAGAGACTTAAAAAGAATTTAGTAACAAATAAGTTATCCTGCCAGACCTCCTCTGGATCATCCAGATGGTTTCTGGTGAATTTCAGATGGACCTGGACATGTCCTGTCTTCAGCAGGAGGACCTACTGCAGGATCCTAATCCATGATGGTCTAGTGTGTTACTATTGGTGACCTTTGACCCTGTGGTCCCTGCTCTCTTCAGGTCACTGACCAGGTCTCCTCCTGTAGTTCTGGGCTGATCCATCACCTTTGTCATGATCATTGAATGCAATAAAATGCAAGTTAATCATTTATGTGACAATGTGAATGTCTGGATTATTATTTAGACCCTGTCTCACAGTCAAGGTGTTCCTACGATAACAATTACAGACCTCTACACTCTTTGGAAGTGGGAAAACTTGGAAAATTGGCAGGGTACACACACGTACGTATATATGAAATGTGTGTTTTGAGAGTTGACAGTCTATAGTGTTTTTATTTATAAGGAACAATGATGAGAAAAACTAAAACAATTAAAAGGGAAGTTAGTGGGGAAGCTCTGATCTGCTCTGATTTAGAGACTAGAATCAGTCACAGAAAAACCATGATGGTTAACCTCTAGTAGAAAAAAATAAAAACACATAAGCTTTACGGATAAGTACATCACTCAGTCCTTTTTAAATGTAGTAGTACACTGTCTGCCTGTCAATGAAATATAAGGCCCCAACTGGGTTTAACTTGGGAATGGGAATAGACTTTCACTGGATAATGATGGCATAGATGAGTCAGTTTAGTTATTTATCAGTAACTAATGCTGTGAGCAGCTCCTCATGTCCTAAACCACAGTCGCCTTTAGGGGAAAAAAAATGCAATTTTATTATAAGAAAGTATATACTGTAGTTTTTTGTGCAAGAAAATACATTTAAGAACTTGATATGATTACATTTATATTTCAAATATGACAAACTACTGCTTTCACAGTACGAAAATTATCTTAACTGTACAATTTAAACATGTATTCAGCTCTCTGCCTGTTACCTCTACCTGTTAGTTAACCTCAACAGTTAGAACACTATATTACCTGTTAGCTAACCTCTACAGTTGGAACACTATATTACCTGTTAGCTAACCTTTACAGTTAGAACACTATATTACCCGTTAGTTAACCTCTACAGTTAGAACTCTATATTATCTGTTAGCTAACCTCTACAGTTAGAACACTATATTACCTGTTAGTTAACCTCTACAGTTAGAACACTATATTACCTGTTAGCTAATGTCTACAGTTAGAACACTATATTACCTGTTAGTTAACCTCTACAGTTAGAACTCTATATTACCTGTTAGTTAACCTCTACAGTTAGAACTAGGGGTGCAACGGATCATCATCGATCCGTGGTTCGTACGGATCACCATCTACGGTTCGGAACGCACGTGGTTCGCGGTTCATGTAGAGCGCGTGCGTCGCTACATAATTCCCGACGTTCTGTGCTCACGCGCTCTGAATCTGCAGATTATTCCCCTCTGAGAAAGGCGTTCGTTTTGCATCACGTATAGAGGTTAACTCTGTTGGCTTCAGCCGTTTTAGAACACCAGAACGAAGGATCCCTGATCAATATCCAGTCTCTGCTGCGCGCTGCCTCTGATTCCTCCGTCTCTCTCTCCGTCAGCTGGAATCTTTCTGATAGACAAACTAGATTCACCTGTTTGTGTCTAAGATAGCGTTATGTTGGGCTTTTATACGAGCTAATAAACGTTAATATAACCGGAGTTCAGTCAGCAGCCACAAAGCAGCGCCTCGTGCGTCACGACCCTCCGCACCCCCGACCCCCAGCTGTGACCGCTAGTTTGACAGAAGCAGGTCTGTGACCCTGTGGTGCGCATATGAGTCTATCTCCCCCATTAATTTGTTTTAATATGATTCAAAACTTTATTGAAGCATCAGGTTGACATCCTGAGTTAAATGCAGTTTGTATTTATGAGGATTGAGCATAAAAAAGTTGCTCAGTGTTTTAGAAAATAATGAGAGAGCAAAGTTTTTTGTCTTTTCTTTTTCATTATGCTGATCCGAAAAATGATCCGAACCGTGACTCAAAACCGTGAACCGATCCGATCCGTGAGCTTTCTGATCCGTTGCACCCCTAGTTAGAACACTATATTACCTGTTAGTTAACCTCTACAGTTAGAACACTATATTACCTGTTAGTTAACCTC
>SSNR01000067.1:20542-81152 GCA_006937965.1 Callopanchax toddi | reverse complement strand
TCTACAGTTAGAACACTATATTACCTGTTAGTTAACCTCTACAGTTAGAACTCTATATTACCTGTTAGTTAACCTCTACAGTTAGAACTAGGGGTGCAACGGATCATCATCGATCCGTGGTTCGTACGGATCACCATCTACGGTTCGGAACGCACGTGGTTCGCGGTTCATGTAGAGCGCGTGCGTCGCTACATAATTCCCGACGTTCTGTGCTCACGCGCTCTGAATCTGCAGATTATTCCCCTCTGAGAAAGGCGTTCGTTTTGCATCACGTATAGAGGTTAACTCTGTTGGCTTCAGCCGTTTTAGAACACCAGAACGAAGGATCCCTGATCAATATCCAGTCTCTGCTGCGCGCTGCCTCTGATTCCTCCGTCTCTCTCTCCGTCAGCTGGAATCTTTCTGATAGACAAACTAGATTCACCTGTTTGTGTCTAAGATAGCGTTATGTTGGGCTTTTATACGAGCTAATAAACGTTAATATAACCGGAGTTCAGTCAGCAGCCACAAAGCAGCGCCTCGTGCGTCACGACCCTCCGCACCCCCGACCCCCAGCTGTGACCGCTAGTTTGACAGAAGCAGGTCTGTGACCCTGTGGTGCGCATATGAGTCTATCTCCCCCATTAATTTGTTTTAATATGATTCAAAACTTTATTGAAGCATCAGGTTGACATCCTGAGTTAAATGCAGTTTGTATTTATGAGGATTGAGCATAAAAAAGTTGCTCAGTGTTTTAGAAAATAATGAGAGAGCAAAGTTTTTTGTCTTTTCTTTTTCATTATGCTGATCCGAAAAATGATCCGAACCGTGACTCAAAACCGTGAACCGATCCGATCCGTGAGTTTTCTGATCCGTTGCACCCCTAGGATGGATAAGTGTAAACAACAGAAGACACTACGGTCGCTGTGTGTGTTGTGAGCTCATTAACCTGTAGAACACTCATGTTGTGTGAAGGGCTGCCCTGTCAGATCACAAGAAGCAAAAACTTGATAACAACGTGACTCATAGACTCAAAATGGCGCAGCGGGTGTGTGTGGTGAGCAGGTAGGTCACGTGTCTGACAAAGACTGATTTCACTAGATTATAGTTAATGAACGGATGAAAAAGCGTTTGTGTTATTTGCGGGGCAAAGCAAAGGTGCGAGTGTGTCGCAGCCACGGTGGGAGTGGGGGTTACGGTCAGTGGCGTGACTTTACGGTTAACCGGTTATTGACCGTTAAAAGCTTCAATAGCTGGTTTAAAAAATCTTGGGAAACATGCATCCCTAGTGTGCGCTGAGCTGGTCTCCTGACGGTGTTTGTGTGTCACTGAGCAGCTCTGTGAGTCTCAGAGCCCCGCGCTTTCAGGAAGTGATCACGTGACGTACGAGTGATGCAGTGACATAACACACAGCTGATGGCCGTACTGCTGTTATGACACCAGCTTCATCTTTTAGAGAGCTTTTTATCTGAACCCCGCTGCAACAGGAAATGCTAATTAAAACGAGCAGCTCATTTCATGAGTTGTCTATAAACAGTGTTCCACTATTTTAATGGATACTGGCTGTTGTCTTTAGGTGAGGGATTGATATCATGGCTCTGTTTAAACTGTTCAGCCCCTCTTCTCCACCTCCTCCCACCCCTGTATTCAAGTTGTGCCCACCCACCTTTGAAATCAAATTTTCATTCTTGGTGAAAAATCAAATATTAATGATCAAATCCTTTAAGGTTTTAGTGAAGTTTAACCGAACTGATTCTATTTTTCAACAAGAAGAGAGAAAAGAAAACCAGGAGAAAAAAGGCAGAGACAGAATAACAGCATTAGAGAGCTGAGAGAAGCAAAGGACTGAAAGATTACTGAGAGACACATGGACATAATTTAAAGTCAGTTTAGAGCCCTGTAGTTTTTACTGTCTAAAAACATCGTTATACTATATTAAATGGATACTGGCTGTTGTTTTTAGGTGTAGGTTTAATATCATGGCTCTGTTTAAACAGTTCAAACCTCTCCTCTTCACCTTTGAAATCAAATTTTTATCTTTGGTGAGGCATGAGAGGAGGAGAGAGACAGGAAAAAAACATTTGTAGCAATAGTTTGATCTTTGAAAAAAATCTCATCTTGTGAGTTTTCAGTATCGTTATACCCCTACTGATAAGATTCAAGAAATCAGAAAAAGAAAGACATCAGTTGAGTTTGTGGAAAAACTTCTAAAAGTGTTGAATAAAAGCGTTTTTTTGTTTGTTTGTTTTTTGCTGAAATTTGATCTTTGAAGTTTTCTTGAAACTATTATTAAATCTCGTCTCGCGAACTCAATGTTGTGTCTCGGCTCGTCTCGTGAGTTTTGGGTATCGTTACACCCCTAGTCACCACTGTTCACGGCAAAACAGGTCAAGGTTCAGGAGGGAGTTTGATGGGTAGTGGCTGTTCCACCTGCACCCAGAGTCTCAACCGCCAGAAGTTGATTAGAGGTTTAATGCAATTAGTCAGATCTTTGCCAAGAAGAAGAACAGATTCAAGGTTGGACACATAAACGGGATGTATAACTAGGGCTGGGTACCTGTAAATATTTTTCGATACTACTACTGTAACGATGCCTGGTTTTTGATACCGGTACTTTTTCTGTACCTATATTTCTGAGAGAAAATAACAAGTAATATAAATATTAAACGTTTTGTAAAATAAAAAATATATAACCCATTGTTTTGTGGCATACTTGTGCATTTACTATTATTACCGGTATTTATTCCATACCTCAGGAACTTTCTGTTATGTCACAGTCTTCCCCTCACACTCCTCCAGATACAGCAGAGGCTGGAAGCTTGGAGCTCATTGCATATGTTGCATTTTGCTCTGTTCCTGTTTACCTTTCCAAAATGCTGCCAAACTTTAGAATTTTTTGGAATTTTTAACCCAAAACTCTCTTGTGGGAGAACCGTTTTGACAGGGAGGGGAGGGTCGCTTTGCTCCCTCGCGTCTCACCTGTGTCTCCACCGGTGTCGCTGCACGGCATGCATGACTTCAACCACCAAACATTGTTAATAATTCAGAAATAAATTTATACGGGAACGAATAAATCATTCTTGAGAAATGGGCGACGATGGGCTCAGCCAGTCACCAATGGTCGATAGATTCGTCTAATCACCTAACCCTATTTAGAGTCACAGTTCCAGAGGTGCCTTTTAGTTCCACTTGACGAGTGTCAGCTTGTAAAGCCAGAACTGTAGTCACTTCCTCAGTGGCCTCAGCAATAATACAAGTGGCGTATGTGTGAATATTAAATGAAAGGTGTCTAACATCTGCATGTGTTTCAGGTCTCCCTGCAGATGTTCACATGGTTCTGATTAAGGAAGAAGCTCCAGAAGAATGGAGACCTGGTGTGGACCAGCAGGACCCAGAACCCCTCACCATAAAGGAGGAAGAGGAGGAGGTGAGGACCAGCCTGGATGGAGAGCAGCTCAACATGAAGGAGGAAACTGATCCCACCAGCTGTTCATTCACTCCAGTTCCTTTGAAAAGTGAGGATGATGAAGACAAACCTCTGTTCTCACAGCTTCATCAGCACCAAATGAAGAACGGAGATCTGCCAACCAGCAGCTCAGCTGATCAGATGACAGCAGCAGCTAGTGAAGAGGACTTTGGAGGAGAAGAAGCTACCAGAAACCCAGATGAAAACACTGATGAAGATGATTCCAGCTCTTCAGAGACTGAAGACAGTGAGGATGATGAAGATGGGAACAGTTGTGACTCTCAGCTGAAACACTCGTCAGACTCTGGGTCAACAACTGAAGACAGTGACAGCTACTGGACTCCTGAGTCAGTTGAAAACGCTGTCAACAAATGTGTTAGCTGCTCTGAGTGTGGTAAGCAGTTTGTTAATAAGCGCTCACTTCAGAGACTGTCTCTTNCACTATATTACCTGCTAGCTAACCTCTACAGTTGGAACACTATATTACCTGTTAGCTATCCTCTACAGTTAGAACACTATATTACCTGTTAGCTAACCTCTACAGTTAGAACTCTATATTACCTGTTAGTTAACCTCTACAGTTAGAACACTATATTACCTGTTAGTTAACCTCTACAGTTAGAACTCTATATTACCTGTTAGCTAATCTCTACAGTTAGAACACTATATTACCTGTTAGCTAATGTCTACAGTTAGAACTCTATATTACCTGTTAGTTAACCTCTACAGTTAGAACACTATATTACCTGTTAGTTAACCTCTACAGTTAGAACTCTATATTACCTGTTAGCTAACCTCTACAGTTGGAACACTATATTACCTGTTAGCTAACCTCTACAGTTAGAACACTATTTTACCTGTTAGTTAACCTCTACGGTTAGAACTCTATATTACCTGTTAGCTAACCTCTACAGTTAGAACTCTATATTACCTGTTAGCTAACCTCTACAGTTGGAACACTATATTACCTGTTAGCTAACCTCTACAGTTAGAACACTATATTACCCGTTAGTTAACCTCTACAGTTAGAACTCTATATTACCTGTTAGCTAACCTCTACAGTTAGAACACTATATTACCTGTTAGTTAACCTCAACAGTTAGAACACAATATTACCTGTTAGTTAACCTCTACAGTTAGAAAACTATATTACCTGTTAGTTAACCTCTACAGTTAGAACACTATATTACCTGTTAGTTAACCTCTACAGTTAGAACACTATATTACCTGTTAGTTAACCTCTACAGTTAGAACACTATATTACCTGTTAGTTAACCTCTACAGTTAGAACACTATATTACCTGTTAGCTAACCTCTACAGTTGGAACACTATATTACCTGTTAGCTAACCTCTACAGTTAGAACACTATATTACCTGTTAGTTAACCTCTACGGTTAGAACTCTATATTACCTGTTAGCTAACCTCTACAGTTGGAACACTATATTACCTGCTAGCTAACCTCTACAGTTGGAACACTATATTACCTGTTAGCTAACCTCTACAGTTAGAACACTATATTACCTGTTAGTTAACCTCTACAGTTAGAACACTATATTACCTGTTAGCTAACCTCTACAGTTAGAACACTATATTACCTGTTAGCTAACCTCTACAGTTAGAACACTATATTACCTGTTAGCTAACTTCTACAGTTAGAACTCTATATTACCTGTTGGCTAACCTCTACATTTAGAACTCTATATTACCTGTTAGCTACCTCTACAGGATGTCAGAAGACTTCACCCAGCGTCTGCTCCTTTAGCCTTATCAGGTGCTCATCATTCTTCTAACATTTACTCAGATATGAGTGGACTGTTTACACTCAGGGTGTTTCCAGATAAACACTGATCAACAACTGCTGTAATGGTGAGTAGGAACTCATTGGATCACATGCTAAGGATGTCTTTCTATTAAAACCTAATTATGCAGATAGAATTAAGGAAACTGTGAAGATGTGATGTTTTAAAAGTTCTGTTCATCACTCCTGATGGAAACTTGTTTTACAGACATATCTGATTCACAGCATGACAACAAGTTTAGTTTGACTTATTTTTTGATATTTCTGATTTCTGAGAAGAGGAAATGAGACAAGCATCAAAGGAATAGTACCAGGATGTTTGATTCCATCTGTGGTTTGACTGTGTGCTGCTGCAACCTCTACTAATTATAGCCGACTTTAGTTATAAACGTAACAGCTTTAGCCATCAGTTACTGGTGTTAGCTGATTCAGGACTAGGAGAGTTTTTAGAGACCACGTAGATTTCCAGGTCCATGATGACGACTGGCTGATCAGCTGATTTAGATAATCTAGACCATCCTATGGATCTACGAGCTGAACTGGACCTGGTGTTAGATCCACCGACCCACCAGAACCATCTGCAGCTTCTGACCTCTCAGGTTTCTTTAACCTGCTGGTTCAGGTGGGCTGATATTAGTTTGATAGGATGAACAACAGAACATTTCCTGATTCAGTGAAATGTTCCCCTTAGATCTGGACTATCTCAGTCCTCACTGAGCTCCATCTCTGTCACACTGACAGCGTTCACCTGCAGACTCTCTCTGACACTCGGAGGCCTTCAGTGGATGCGTCAACATGTCACCTAATAAAACATTTTTCTGTTCTTCCACAACAACCTCCAGTTAATGTGAAATACCAGCACTCAGCAGCTTAAATAATTCATGAGGTTCTTTTCATTGACCATATATGGCAGAATGTGGGTGTGTAGGAGGAGGGATCTGATCCAAAAACAGCTGAGATCATTTCTACTGAAGGGAGAGATTTATAAAGCAGAATTGCGTCCAGCTGTGTGTTTGCTGTAGGGCTGTCATGATTCGTTGATTAGTCATGATTACATTGACTGTTAAAATCGTCGGCAAAGAATTTAGTAGTTGACGTGTTTTTAAAGTGCTATTGTACCTTCCATTGCCTTCTCTGCCTTTCTGTCCTGCTGAACTGAACTGCTGCATGCTGGTGCAGTAAGCTGTAGTTTCATGGCTGATGTAGCATGATCCGACTCGGAAAAATAATCGATGACTAGTCAACTGTCAAAATAATCCTTTGTGTCAGAACTAGTTCACAGAGTTTTATAGGTCTGAAAATGACTTTAGCAATTCTTTTGCTGAGCTGAAGTAGACTTTTAGTGAGGAGGATTCTAGGCTAAGTTTGATCACTGAAGCTCCTGGACAGGAGCTCACAGACTGACTAGTAGATCCCAGACTGGCTGTGAACTCTGAGGACTGAAACACGTTCTCTGAAAGGTTAAAGGTCACTTTGTCTGTGAACATTAGATGTATTCATTAAGAACTCTGGAGGAACTGTGTGGTAAATGTATTCCCTGTATCTTTTGTTAAATGTGGGTTTAAACAGCAGAACCAGCCTCCATAATGTGGTATTTTATCACTGGTGAGACCAAGTAGCCAGATGGAGGACCAACGCCCCCTGGTGGTGACTAACTGACCTGGTTCTGGAGCAGCAGCCTCAGAGGCAGGAGAAGAGCCAAACCAGCGGGATATGAAGCTGCGTTTTTGAGGAGCCGACCCTCCAGATGAGGCGGAGACCTGCTGGTGTTCAGGTGACTGAGCTGGGACCTTCAGCTCAGAGGTGGGCGAGGACGCCCCGCCCACAGCCAATGCAGGGGGTGGGGGTGGAGGGGCAGACACGGATGGGGACTGAGGAAGTTCTTGGGATGGTACAGGAGGCTGTGGGGTGCTGGGGCTAGAGCTTCCTGTGGAGGCCCCACTGGGAGGGACGATGGGGGACTGGGAGCCAGAGGAGGGGCTCTGACCGTTAGCCGGACCAGGAGAAGCATAGCCCTTACTGCGAGACTCCAGGTTCTCCAAGAAACTACGAAAAACACACGTAAGACAAGCAATAAAAAACTGCTTCCTCAGGCTCAGAGAAGATGGAGGACAGAAGAGCTTCTTAAAGAAGTAGAAACAGGTCTGTGAGGGACAGAATTCCAGCTCGTTTGTAGCTAACAAATACTTATTTTCTGCACTGTTATCCAAATAAATTCTTTTTAAAAAATCATACAACAACTGTAAGTACTCTTTCTAAGTGTGGAAAAATGTGGTAACCATGTACTCCTACAATCAACCAGATCCCCCAGTGGAAACAGGTTTGCTGTGTTCTTACATCTCATAGTTCTGATCTTCAGTCTCCTGCTGCACACAGAGCTCCTCCAGGGTGGCGTCCATGTCCAGCTGATTGGTCTCCAGCTGCCTCAGGAGGGTCTCTCGCTGCACACACACACACACACACACACACACACACACGGTCTCATACTGAACCAGACCTGAGCAGTGGGTTCCTGAATCACATGACCTGAACCAGGACTGACCTGCAGCTGGAGGAAGGGGATGTTGAAGAACCTGTGCAGGTACTTCAGTCCAAAACCGTTCCTCATGGAAGACTCAGCGTAGTGGATGTAGGACGACCCCATCGGTCTGCAAGAAACGAGAGGTGTTCATCTAATCAAGACAAACTCAGTCAGAATACTGGTAATAAAATATTATTATAAAACAAAACAGTTGTTCAATAGCTGGTTATATTTAGTTAATACCTACTTGTTCATCAGCAGTTGTTAAAACTTATTAGTAATTAGTTGATAACAATGACTGGTTATAGTTAATAATCAACTGCTACAAACTGAAAGTACTGTGTGTTAATCAGAACCAGTCAACCAGCTGGGTGGATCAGAACCCGTCACACCTTCACTGGTTAGCACTCTGCACGGACGGCGTAGCCACAAGAACCAGAACCAGATCCAGTACTAATACCAGAACCAGTACTAATACCAGAACCAGATCCAGTACTAATACCAGAACCAGTACTAATACCAGAACCAGTACTAATACCAGATCCAGTACTAATACCAGAACCAGATCCAGTACTAGTACCAGAACCAGATCCAGTACTAATACCAGAACCAGTACTAATACCAGATCCAGTACTAATACCAGAACCAGAACCAGTACTAATACCAGAACCAGATCCAGTACTAATACCAGAACCAGTACTAATACCAGATCCAGTACTAATACCAGATCCAGTACTAATACCAGAACCAGATCCAGTACTAGTACCAGAACCAGATCCAGTACTAATACCAGAACCAGTACTAGTACCAGAACCAGATCCAGTACTAATACCAGATCCAGTACTAATACCAGATCCAGATCCAGAACTAGTACCAGATCAAGAACCAAATCCAGTACTAATACAGAACCAGATCCAGTACTAATACCAGATCCAGATCCAGTACTAATACCAGAACCAGATCCAGAACTAGTACCAGATCAAGAACCAAATCCAGTACTAATACCAGAACCAGACCCAGTACTAATACCAGAACCAGATCCAGTACTAATACCAGATCCAGAACTAGTACCAGATCAAGAACCAAATCCAGTACTAATACCAGAACCAGATCCAGTACTAATACCAGAACCAGATCCAGTACTAATACCAGAACCAGATCCAGTACTAATACCAGAACCAGATCCAGTACTAATACCAGAACCAGATCCAGTACTAATACCAGAACCAGTACTAGTACCAGAACCAGATCCAGTACTAATACCAGATCCAGTACTAGTACCAGAACCAGATCCAGTACTAATACCAGATCCAGTACTAGTACCAGAACCAGATCCAGTACTAGAACCAAAACCAGTACTAATACCAGAACCAGATCCAGTACTAATACCAGATCCAGATCCAGAAATAGTACCAGATTAAGAACCAAATCCAGTACTAATACCAGAACCAGATCCAGTACTAATACCAGATCAAGAACCAGATCCAGATCCAGTACTAATACCAGAACCAGATCCAGTACTAGTACCAGAACCAGATCCAGTACTAATACCAGAACCAGATCCAGTACTAATACCAGAACCAGATCCAGTACTAATACCAGAACCAGATCCAGTACTAATACCAGAACCAGATCCAGTACTAATACCAGATCCAGTACCAGAACCAGATCCAGTACTAATACCAGAAGCAGATCCAGTACTAATACCAGAAGCAGATCCAGTACTAATACCAGAACCAGATCCAGTACTAGTACCAGAACCAGATCCAGTACTAATACCAGAACCAGTACTAGTACCAGAACCAGATCCAGTACTAATACCAGATCCAGTACTAGTACCAGAACCAGATCCAGTACTAATACCAGATCCAGTACTAGTACCAGAACCAGATCCAGTACTAATACCAGAACCAGTACTAATACCAGAACCAGATCCAGTACTAGTACCAGAACCAGATCCAGTACTAATACCAGATCCAGTACTAATACCAGATCCAGTACTAGTACCAGAACCAGATCCAGTACCAATACCAGATCAAGAACCAGGTCCAGAACTAGTACCAGAACCAGAACTAATACCAGATCAAGAACCAGATCCAGATCCAGTACTAGTACCAGATGAAGTACCAGACCAAGAACCAGATCCAGTACTAGCACCAGAACCAGATCCAGAACTAGTACTAGATCAAGTACCAGAACAAGAACCAGATCCAGATCAGTACTAGTACCAGATCAAGTACCAGATCCAGATCTACTACCAAATCAAGTACCACAACCAGATCCAGTACTAGCACCAGAACCAGATCCAGAACTAGTACTAAATCAAGTACCAGAACAAGAACCAGATCCAGTACTAATACCAGATCCAGTTGTAGTACTAGTACCAGATCCAGTACCAGAACCAGATCCAGATCAGTACTCATACCAGATCCAGTACCAGATCCAGATCAGTACTCGTACCAGATCCAGCACCAGATCCAGATCAGTACTCGTACCAGATCCAGTACCAGAACAAGAACCAGATCCAGAACCAGGGGGATGGCTACCTGTTTAATCCAGCGATAAAGTCTCGGATGTCGTCGGGCAGGATGACGCGGTGTTCCCCCATGTCTCGGTGGTTCCCCAAGACACACACTGGAACGTGGGTCGGCACTTTGGGCAGCTCCCTCAAGATGTAGTTAAACGTCCTGCAAGTCACACAATCACAAGGAAAGAGGTGTAGTGAACAAGTAGAACAAGTGACTTCATTAAAACGCTAATGCAGCAGAGGCATCAAACAGCTGTCAGGCAGCCAGGAAATATGGAGTCATAGAGTAAAATGTCTGAAGACGGCGCATCATGGCGATGACGTTCTGTGAGAGGAGACGGGACGACTGTGTGATCACAGCTGATCAGAGGACTGTGAGTAAACGCCTCATGCAGACTGTTGATTTAACATGTCATGAGCAACGTTTTGACAGTTTGCATTACTCTGGTTTTTTTGCTCAGTTTTTGTTCATTGGTGTCTTTCCTGACAGAACCCCACACACACTAAAATATGCATTACAGATCTTTGTGATTGAATTAATAGGTAAATATTAAAGGTCTGTAATTAAGATATGATTTAAACTACTTCCTCAAATTTTCAAAAAAAATTGTTTCTTTAAAAAGTGAATTTAGTATTTTCTGAAGATTAGTCTGGGAAAGGGGGGTCGTCTTATAATCAGGGTCGTCCTATAGTCGGGTCAATACGGTAATAAAGGACCAGCTGTTTTTCTCAGGCAGACCAAATCCAATCCATGGATTATTTGAGATTACTAAAATATTTGACAGCTTCAGCCTTACTAAGGACCAATCAGTGTCATCATGGTCCACCATGTTGTCACAGAACATATCATCTAGTCCCTCTGGGTTTGTCCATGTGGAATTCAGCTTCTGAACAAAGTGCTGCATAAACAGTTGGACTCTCACCACTGCTTGGTTATGTCAAACATCATGATGACGCCGTTGCAGTTCTTGTACACATCCAGGAACTCTGCATCCAGAGCCACTTCATCAGACTGCAACACAAACACAACGTCATCAGGAAACAGAACCTGGACCTGCTCCATCTCCTGGACCAGAACATGGATCACACAATCCTCACCTCCTGGGGCTCATTCTCCAGCTTCAGGTTATCCCCACGCCGTTTGCCTTTACCTGAAACAACAACAGGATCATCTGTTAGACCAACTGGGGCATGACTTGATTCACCATGGCTAAAGCTAAAGCTAGCACTGAAACACCGCTAGCATGAAAGCTGACGAATCAGAGCACACGCCCACTACACACAACCAATAAAAATCAGACACACAGCAGGGTCAGGGTGAGACCCTCTACAGGTGAGCTCACCTCCACCTTCAGGAAGAGGCTGCTTCTGGCCTGAGATCAGTGTGAGAAACAACAAAAACACTGAGGACGGATGACAAACACACACACATTCCTGCAGGACAACAAAACATCTCGTATCACAGGACGAACGTCTGACATGAACATCAACACTCACCTTTGTCCACCACGTCCCACACCTCCACCTTCACCACGTCATCAGTAGCTGAGAGAGAACCAGAGGGATTAGAGCTGACTGGGAGTACAGAGGAATCAGAAGACTGTTAGGCGACTACTGGGTCTAAACCAAACAGGACCAGGCTGTCCTGGGTGAACACCACTAACATGTTAAACAGCTACTCTACAGGTCAGCTGAAGCTACAGGAGTCCATTTTTACCTTGATATGGAGCCACTAAAAAATAAATCAACAGCAGAAGTTAAATATTCACTGGATCAGAGATCTGAGCTGAGAAGATCAATCACATCGAGAGATGGCTGGAGTCAACTTTACTTACTTTTATAATTCCAATGAATACTGGTGACCTGGATCTCCTGGGTGGGAATGTAATCCTCCACAAACTTCTTCCCCTGCAACCGATGCCACAGAGTACTTTTCCCAGTGTTTCTGTCTCCACGGATGACTATCTTCACTGGAGAGGCAGACATTACAGATGTTACCACAGAGGTTCAGAGGACTGGCTCTAGAGACTTGGACCAGAGGTGTTTCTTACTGTTATACTGGACCCCTTTGGCAAAGCGCCTCTGCAGACTTTGGTTCATGGACTGCAATCCAGCAGGTATGGTCTTCTCCCTGAGCTGCCCTGGCTCAGATCCAACCAGCTTCTTCAGAGCTGAGAACATTGTGATGCTTTAGAGAGGCTAGCTCCAGACTCCAGCTGATGCTCCACACGTGGACAGGAAGAGAGAACCCAGCAGCAGCGTATCCTGTTGGACCAGGACTTTAAGGCTCCATGCTTTGGAGCAAAGATCACATCAAAGGACCAAAGGTGAGTTTAAAGCTGACTCAGTGCTCCCTCCTGCCCGTGAGAGGTCAGAACTACCATGTTGTTAAGAGCACCGCCTGCAGAGGGAAAACAAACAAACGGATGTGTAAGAGTCATTTTATACTCGATGCTCTACAGCGGTAGGTTGTCCTGCTGGGTCTTCTAGCAGCTGCATCATGTAAACATTCTTCCTCCAGTTTGTATGTAGATGATTTTGTTGTTGAAAGAAAAGACGGCGCCTGTGTGTGAGGCTTACGGCCTCTCTCTACTGACAGTGACTCTCTGCTATGGTACACCACATGCTTAGTCTGTGACTCTGTTGGGAACATAGAAAAGTTGAATTCCTATGGATGTGAGCCTCCTTGATTTCTGACCTTCCATCCTACCTGAGGAGTGTCCCTGCTGTGCTGCACCATAGAAGGACACTCGCCTCCGGGGACATCCCTGCAGCTCTCTGGTCAAACTGAAGGCATGGCTGACTCCCATTTGTCTGATACTTCTTCACGTGAACTGAAGACTCCTGCTCTCTTTGTTCTTGTTGTGGGATGGACTACAGGAATCTATGATCTCTGCATCAAGATTCCTTGTTGATGGTTGAAGCTTCTCCACCACATCCAGCTCTGACCAGGACTGATTTTGGTGAATGATCGCTCATTAGTAAATGAAACTTTCATGATGAAGAACTTCTTCATATCTCAAGACATGGATCTCTTCTGAATAAATTAATCTGGGATGAACAGTAAGCCTGTGGTTGTTTTCTGAGCTTTTACCATGAAAATTATGCCATTAAAGTTCCACAAATGTCAAACTGAGAAGGACTTGTATGTATAATTAAGTATCTCGGGGTCCTGTCCATGAGTGAGGGAAGGAGGGAGATGGACAGGTGGTTCAGGGCAGCGTCTGCAGTGATGAGTCCCCCAGGGACCTATTTTGGGCTCTCTGCTGTTCATTGTGTATGTGCTACTGCCTCTGAGCTCCTTTATCAGGAAATACTTCTCTTTTAATTGCTTTGCAGATGATTTCTAGACTAATCTGCCAAAGTTGAACAACAGTCATTCATTGAAGTAGTTATTAATGTCAATGTCACCTTTATAGCATTTACAAAAGCAACTAATGCTTTAGCCAAAGTGCTTAACATAAACATCATGCATTAAAATGAGTAAGGAATAAAACCACAAAGACTAAAAACAATAAAAGAATGGCACAGATAAGAACATAACAGAATAAGTACACTAAAATATCATTGATTAGTAAAAGCAAGGAAATAAATATATGTCTTTAGCCTAGACTTGAACAGTTCAACTGAGGGAAACTCATTGTATTATGGTAAGGAGTTCCACAAACAAGGGGCTGCAACAGCAAAAGCCCTGACTCCTCTAGTCATGCATCTAGAGTGGGTCAGTTGACCAGAGGATCTGAGAACTCTGGACGGGCAATAAGGAACACACAGGTCAGATAAATACGAGGGAGCATTCCCATGAAAGATTTAAAACCCAACAATAAAATGTTGAACTCAATTCTAAAACTGACTGGTAGCCAGTGCAAAGAAGCTAAAATTGGGGACATGGAGTCATATTTCCTTGCTCCAGCTAGGAATCAAACTGTCACATTTTGAACCAAATGCAGCCTCCTAGTTAGGGACTTGTTGATTCCATAAAAATGAGAGTTGCAGAAGTCGCTTTCTCCAGATCCCTCAAGGTTAATCTTAAATAAATAAATAAAGCTCTTCACTAATGAGCTATTCTGCCTCTAAAATGTGAGGTCACTATCAAAGATGATCCCCAGATTACAGACTTGCTGTTTACTGAAGTTGGCAAGAGAGCCAAGGAGCTCTAGGCCCAGTTGAGCTTTAGTTGGAGGACCAATCACTAGGAGCTCTGTCTTATTTTGGTTCAGATCTAAAACATTATCAGCCATCTAAAGTCTCAGTTCATATAAGCAGTCTTTAAGCTGGCTTATCCCAGAGCTACTAACAGGAATATAAACCTGAGTATCATCAGCGTAGCAAGGAATATTAAACTTTCTGAAGATGGCACCAATAGGGTTAAGATAAATCGAACACAGAATAGGTCCCAACATGGATCCCTGAGGTACACCATATTCCACAGGTGGAAAGGTCGGGGAATTAAAGGATATGGTAAAACTTCTGCCATTTAGCTATGATTTAAACCAATTTAAATCACTGCCTTAATACTATTAGACTGCCTAATGGATACATTTAAACTTCCTGAGTTTTAATGAAAGTAAAACTGAAGTGATGTGGTCCAGTCCATCTGAACCTCTCACCTGGTCCTCTGGCTGGTCCTACAGCCACTGCCAGGACTCTGGCTGTGACCTTTGACAGCAGTTTTAATCTGAATACATCAATCTGTGCCTATGAGTAGCTGAGCTGGACTACAGGGTGTTTGTGTGGTGCCCTGTCAGCTGACTAAATAAAAAGATGACTTTTAAGATGCGTTGGCTGATATTCAGAGATATGACCGTATCCTTGGTGATTTTAACATTCATGTCTGCTGTCCAGAAAAGCTGATGGTAAAAGGCCTTTTAAGATATGATTGACTTTTAAAGGCTTAGGGTTTATGGTCTGGTAGAACTGAACACTAGAACTGGTTTTATCATTTGGTCTGCCTGTTTGGGATGTGAAGATCTGTGAAGCTGCCTTTTCTGATCACAATCCTGATTTATTAGAAATTCCACTCGTTGGTGCTAGGGATGTCCTAGTACCAACACCAGCACCTGGCATCGATCCGATACTAAGGTCATGTACTCAGAAAAGTACTTCAATCCTATGAAACCCATACCACTGGAACTCAGCCTCATTCTCAGCCTGAGCCTCATCATCCTCAGATTATTCTACTTTCATTATAACAACAGTGTGTGGAAGTGGTGAAGAACAGTCTGGTAACACAGACACTTCAGACTGATGGGATCTGATCAAGTGAAGGAGGAGGACAGAGGGGAGAAATAGGAGGAGTAGAAATAGAGGGAGTGGGAGGAGGATGGGACAAGGAAGAGGAGGAGTAGGAAGAAAAGACGAATGAGGAAGAGGAAGGAGGAACAGAATAACGAGGAGGAGGAAAATGAGGAGGAAGATGATAAAGAGGAGGAACAGGAGAAAGAAGATGATGAAGAGGAACAGGTAGAGGAAAATGAGGAGGAACAGGAGGAAGATAACGATGAGGAGGAACAGGAAGAGAATGATGATGATGGAGGAAGATTAGGAGAAGGAACAGTTGGAAGAAAAAGATGATGATGAAGAACAGGATGAGAAGGAACAGGAGGATGAAGAAGATGAGGAGGAGGAGGAAGATGAGGAGGAACAGGAGGAAGATGAGAATCAGGAGGAGGAACAGGAGGAAGATGAGAATCAGGAGGAGGAACAGGAGGAAGATGAAGAGAATCAGGAAGATGAGGAGAAACAGGATGAGGAGGATCAGGAGGAGAACGTGAGCTGACTCCTCATCTGAATGATTAAAGTCAAACAGCTGTTAGTTTAATGAAACTTGTTCTATTAGTCACCACTCGGAGGTCAGACTTGGACAAACAGCTGATCTGTGTAGTCAGCTGACTGATCTTATTACTGGTTGTTTCTTTGACCGTAGGGTTTCATCGTCTCACAGCTAGCATTAGCATTCGAGCTACTCGCTCCGTTGTGTTTTATAGTGTTGACACCTAAGAATGATAATGCCTCGTTCAGCTCACTATAAGCTATAAAGGCGGCGGCAGCCGGAGCTCCGGTTACCGAGCCGGTTTCACCGGAACAGATAATGTTACCCTCCTCGATTAGCTAGCAGCTGTTAGCTTAAAGGAGCTAACAGAACCTCCACACAGCGGCAAGTCCGGACGAGTTCTCCCGCTTCACCCGCACATACTCACGGTTAGCTAACGAGAGGAGAGCCGGCAGCTCCGACATCATCTTCTCAGAACATCTGACCCACATCCATCCTGACAGACAGCAGCACACATTCCTCCGCAAACAGCGGCTACGCGCGTGACGTCAAGCAACACGCAAACACGTACAACTTCCTCTAAAACCTTCAAAATAAAAGACATGTTTATACGTAAATAACGGATGCAGAAACATTCTAACAGAGCATCTTATTATTTTAACACACTTAAATCACTAAATTTACAGTACAGAGCAGTCATCTTTACAAGTTGTATATCTGTATTTTTCATTTTCTACAGACACAAAACAACAATTAGAAAAACTGATTTGTTCAAACAAACACACATTTTAATCGTTGAATCGCAAATCAAGAAACTTTTAAGTCTCACTCTGTTCTAGATAAAATGCTTAGGAGAAGCTTGTTCTCCCCTCACCTCCTCCTCCTGCCTGTCTGTCTCTAGAGGTCAGGTGAAGAGACAGCTGGAGAGACTAAACCAGAACCAGGCTGCAGGTCCAGATGCTGTCAGACCCAGAGTCCTCAAGACCTGATCAGACCAGCTATGTGGGATTCTGCAGCACCTCTTCAACCTTAGGTCTGTAGAATACATCATGTCTTGTTCCAGTACCCAGTGACCAGGTGATCAGCATCACAGGGAACTGAACTCTCACCACTCCTTTTGACTCTGAACACCTCAGACCTTCAGCAGCAGTCAGAGTCCTGTCATCTGCAGAAACATTCTGATGACTCAGCAGTCTTTGGTGGATCAAAGATGGACCAGAGACCTGGTGGACCACTTTGTGGAATGGTGACATCAATCATCTCATCTTAAAGGTCAACAAAACAAAGGAAATGATTGTGGATTTTAGCAGAAGCAAGAATACATCCAACACTTTGTCCATCATGGAGAAGAAGTGGAGGTGGTGGAGGAATCTAAATACCTGGGTGTTGACCCGGACAGCAGACTGGACTGGAGACAGAGTGAAGCTGAAGGGGCAGAGTAGACTGGACTTCTGGAGGAAGCTGAGAGCCTCCAGTGTTTACAGCCAGATGTTCCAGATGTTCTATCAGTCTGTTGAGGAGAGTTTGATCACATCTGCAGCATCAGAATCAGAGATCAGCTGATAAAGAAGGCGGGGTCTGTTCTGAGGACTCTAGAGCTGATTGGACAAAGGAGGATGCTTCATAAAATGAAGAACATGATGGACAACCCTGAGCATCCTCTACACAAAACAGTAACTTAACAACAGAGTGTCTTCAGTCAGATTCTTCAGATCTGCTGCAACAAAGAAGATCCTTCCTATCCACAGACAGAACCTGATAGAATATGAATAAACTGAAGTTATAACTTATTTATTGTCTGTGTTATTAAGAGTTACTAAGACATCTAAGTTCCTTCTTGGATTAATAAAGTATTTTTGATTTGATTTAAACTAAGAGAACTACTTTGGTCTCAGGATGAACAGGTAAAGCTAAGTAATGAATTCTCCATGTTTTACTTGTTTCCTTGAGGATAGTTGAAGTGGCGTTTCTATTAGAGGTGAATGATTTCATTCAGCTGATGACAGAACAGTCTGTTTGTTCATCTCTTCTAGAAAGGCTGGGATCCTACTGGATTCTTTCCAGGAGCCTAAACTGTACCGGGCCTCATAAAAACTTCATTAAAGTTCAAAGTAATGATTGAAGGGAAACACAAAACGTCTTGTTGACCTTTTCAACTCAAACATCCTGCTGGACCTTCAGTCTGATGGCCATTCGTCCCCAGGTTGCTTGTTTCTCTCGCGAGATCTGGCAACCCAGGACGACGTCAGCGTGCTTCCTGATGACGCGCGTCACGCAGTGATGCTCTTCTGTCGGGCTCGTTCCCCTGTGTGTGTCACTGCCATCTCATGAACACGCCCGGTTCGTGCGTGTGAGAGACAGTTAAAACATAAGCAGGTTTAATAAATGAACCCCCTCCAGACGGTGTAGCAGGGGGCCCCCAACCCCCCGGTAGAGACCCTGTTCAGGGGCAGTAATGGCGGCGCCTGAGCCGTCTCCTCCGTCATCCCTGGAGGGGAACAAACCGGGCTTTCCTAAGAAAATCCTGGCCCACAACCTGGAGGACAAGCATTTGTGCAACTCGTGTGAGAAAATCCTACGAAGGCCCCTACAGGCCCAGTGTGGTCACCGCTTCTGTTCCTTCTGTTTCAACAAAATCGTGAGGTGAGTGGTGTCTCCGCTGTTGGGGAGCTAGCTAGACCACCAGACTCCGTTCACACCTGTCACGTTTTAACGCCGCCCTGCAAATCATCACATCTGAAGCAGTCTACAGATAAAACCGAGTCACGGCGGGGACAGGAGGACGGAAATCTCACGTTCGGCTAATTTACCGACTCTGTTAAGCAACCTTAGAAGCCGAGAGCAGCGCTGAAGGGCTCAGCCGGTGTTCTCACATTCCCGTTAACCTTTGATGAGGCTGACCGGAGCCCCGAGCGGGCGCCGTGTAAATCATGTAAACTGGAGCCCAGCACGGTCACATATACAACGATTTAAAGTCTGTTTGTTCACCGAACATGTTGGAGGGCTCGAGTCTGTCAGTCTACAAAAACGTTTCACTTCAGGCTTTGGATACAAAGAGTCAGTAATAAATAGGACGCTTTCAGAATGGAGTTTGGTTGATTATAATTCAGTCGCAACACTTCTGTTCAGTTTCTTTGTTTTTCTATAAGGATCATAAGACCAGCTGTTCAATACAAGTTAGATTTGATCAAATAAAGACCTCATTAGTTTAAGTCTGCTTGGTCTAAAGCACCTTAAGAGGTAGAAAGAAGCAACACTGTGGTGGTTTTAGTGTTTAAAACGAGATGATCATCCATCCATTCATCCATCCATCCATTCATAAATAAAGTGGGGTTGGGTCCTCTACCTGTCTAAGGAGGGGTTTGGTCCTCTTTAGTCTGAGGTGAGATTTGGTCCTCCACCTGTCTAAGGAGGGGTTGGGTCCTCTACCTGTCTAATGCGAGGTTGGGTCCTCTATCTGTCTAAGGAGGGGTTGGGTCCTCTATCTGTCTAAGGAGGGGTTGGGTCCTCTACCTGTCTAAGGAGGGGTTGGGTCCTCTACCTGTCTAAGGAGGGGTTGGGTCCTCTACCTGTCTAAGGAGGGGTTGGGTCCTCTACCTGTCTAATGCGAGGCTGGGTCCTCTATCTGTCTAAGGAGGGGTTGGGTCCTCTACCAGTTTAAGGAGGGGTTTGGTCCTCTACCAGTTTAAGGCGGGGTTTGGTCCTCTACCAGTTTAAGGCGGGGTTGGGTCCTCTACCAGTCTAAGGTGGGATTGGGTCCTCTATCTGTCTAAGGCGGGGTTGGGTCCTCTACCAGTCTAAGGCGGGGTTGGGTCCTCTACCAGTCTAAGGTGGGGTTGGGTCCTCTACCAGTCTAAGGCGGGGTTGGGTCCTCTGTCTAAGGCGGGGTTGGGTCCTCTACCAGTCTAAGGCGGGGTTGGGTCCTCTACCAGTCTAAGGCGGGGTTGGGTTCTCTACCTGTCTAAGGCGGGGTTGGGTCCTCTACCTGTCTAAGGCGGGGTTGGGTCCTCTGTCTAAGGTGGGGTTGGGTCCTCTACCAGTCTAAGGCGGGGTTGGGTCCTCTACCAGTCTAAGGCGGGGTTGGGTTCTCTACCAGTCTAAGGCGGGGTTGGGTTCTCTACCTGTCTAAGGCGGGATTGGGTCCTCTGTCTAAGGCGGGATTGGGTCCTCTATCTGTCTAAGGAGGGGTTGGGTCCTCTATCTGTCTAAGGAGGGGTTGGGTCCTCTACCTGTCTAAGGAGGGGTTGGGTCCTCTACCTGTCTAAGGAGGGGTTGGGTCCTCTACCAGTCTAAGGAGGGGTTGGGTCCTCTACCTGTCTAATGCGAGGTTGGGTCCTCTATCTGTCTAAGGAGGGGTTGGGTCCTCTATCTGTCTAAGGAGGGGTTGGGTCCTCTATCTGTCTAAGGAGGGGTTGGGTCCTCTACCAGTCTAAGGCGGGGTTGGGTCCTCTACCAGTCTAAGGCGGGATTGGGTTCTCTACCAGTCTAAGGCGGGATTGGGTTCTCTACCTGTCTAAGGCGGGGTTGGGTTCTCTACCTGTCTAAGGCGGGATTGGGTTCTCTACCTGTCTAAGGCGGGATTGGGTCCTCTACCAGTCTAAGGCGGGGTTGGGTTCTCTACCTGTCTAAGGCGGGGTTGGGTTCTCTACCTGTCTAAGGCGGGGTTGGGTTCTCTACCAGTCTAAGGCGGGGTTGGGTTCTCTACCAGTCTAAGGCGGGGTTGGGTCCTCTACCAGTCTAAGGCGGGGTTGGGTCCTCTACCTTTCTAAGGCGGGGTTTGGTCCTCTACCAGTCTAAGGTGGGGTTGTGTACCAGCTTCAGGAGGAACTCGGCGGTCCGTCTCCATAGCAACGCTCTCCCACTCCTCCTTGAGGCGTTCACAGCCAGCAGTGGAGCCTGATTATCGTTAGGACTGGAGGCGTGGCCGATAGTTCAGACTCATTAGATGCTGTTGGTTCTAAAGCCAGGAAGGAATCTAAACCCTGATCTCTCTCCTGACCCTGACCTCTGACTCTACTGTATATGACCCAGGATGGATGTTAGTTTAATCCTGGGACAGTGTATCTATTCACGTGTTTTCCCTCCTCCTAGCTCCGGACCACAGAAATGCAGCGCATGCATCAGAGAAGACTTGTTTGAGGAACCCACCTCCATTCTCAAACCAGGTGGAGTGAGTATCTGTTTGTCTTCTTCTGCATCTTGGTCTACGTTCATCAGACCTTCATCACAAGTCGGGCTTCAGCTGCATTAGCATGTTAGCATGCTAATAGATCATTTCTAGTTTGTTTTCACCATGTTACCTGCTTTGAGATTTTTGGGTTTTTGTGGTCTTCAACATGTTTAGTTCAACAGCTCCTACCCATAACATCAGACTTGAAGCCTGTTTTTCAGGGTTGTTGCTTCTTCAGGACATCTCCATCAGGACAGTCACATTGTTTTAGGGTTATTTCTGCTTAAAGTTTAAACCTTAAACACGTTCTGCTAATGTTGAGATTTCAGCCAATAGTAAAACTTAAAATTTTTTCTGCTAAAACTTGAGATTTTTGGAACAGTTCAGCTTTGTTTAAACTATTTCTGGAAAACTCCACAAGCCTCATTCAGCTTAATATTCACTACTGAAACTTTAGCACTAAGCTTCCTGTTCTGGAGGCTTTTTGCTTCTTCAGATTTTTGAAGCCGTCACCGTTTTAATATATTTTTTCACCTTAAACTTAAAACTTTTAAAGTAATTTTCCTTAGATTTACAGTTCAGCTCAGCTTTTGCTTCAGTTCAGCTTGTTTGATTTTTGTGAAGCACTTTGTGATCTTTGTCTGTAAAAGGGGCTATATAAACTTGACTTACTACTTACTCGTTTGCTGGTTTCAGACATTTTCAGTTCATTCAGCACTCTGAATTCAAAGAGCATCCCTGTTAGAAATGCAACCTTTTCTAGTTTTGGTTTTTCTAGTTCCTGAGTGTTGGTGACTGTAGTCTGTCTCCTGACACTTCTGAAACTGGACCTGCTGTCGTGTTGTTTTGACCATATGTGCAGGAGAAATCTGAACCAGGAGGAGAAAAGTGAGCTTGAAGCATCCAGTGAACTGATGCAAAGCACTTGTAACTCTACACTGAAACCAAAAACACAAACACTGAGAAGAGTCTTGTTCCATCCAGGCGTTCCCGGACAACGCAGCTCGAAGGGAGGTGGAGGCGCTGGCAGCCGTCTGTCCCAACGAGGGCTGCACGTGGACGGGCACCGTCAAGGAGTTTGAGGTAAACAAATGTTGTTTTGATGTGAGGTCATCTCTAATAAAACCATTCATCAACATAAACATGCGCTGTAAATAAACAACTAAACACATGTGAACGCAAACAATCAACATTCCTACCTAACTTTTATCAGTTAGGGTAATCAAGATGCCACCAAGTAGATCAAAACATTTCATCGTGATTTGGACATTCAGTGTTTTTATCAGGAGTCTACACTAATCATTCATTCATGTACACTAATTAATCAACTGATTAAAACCATCTGATTATTGGTAAGGGGTTTAGTAGCTTGGATCTAAAGCATGATAGCTGTGAAGTGGTTTGTAGCAAGATGGCGACTGTGTTTGGTTCACTTGATGTTACTAGATCCCTTTGACCACATCACTGCTCCACTGCTTTTGTCTGGATTATTATTGTTTCCTGTCTCCTTCAGTAGCGTCCCAGCTGCCATAGCGTTCAATCACCAGATTAGTTTATTCATCTGATTGGCTGTGCAGCACTCAGACAAATAATCATGGATTCCTCCAGTTCCCTGATATAAATGAACAACCAGCTGGTTTCATCTTTACCTGTGAAAAGCTGCTTTCAGCTGTCAGATGCATGCACGCTCTCATGCACGCTCACAGGTCCAGGTGCTGTTTAAGATAAACTAAACTATGATTCATCTTGATTATTTAGTCAAAGTCCTTCCAGAACATTTATCTTTGTATAAAAGCTACCAGTTATTAGATTAGGGAATTAATTAGGGAAGCACAGATCCTCCAGCATCAGGTATCGGCCCGATACTAAGCTTGTATACTCATATTCTTACTCTTAAAACTATGCCAATACTATAGAGCTGATACCATAGAGCTGATACTATAGATGTATGTTTAATGTAGTGTGACGCTCAGCTCTCAGTTGAGCTGCAGCGAGTGACACTAGCAGCTCACTGGAGCAAACTTTGGAGCAGATGGAGTCAACTTGTGTAGTAGTAGTGGTAGTGATTATAGTAGTGGTAGTAGTAGTAGTGGTAGTGATTATAGTAGTGGTAGTAGTAGTAGCAGCAGTAGTATACCCACTGTCTGAATCAGTACAGCCCCCTCCTGTAAAGTTCCAGTGATCTATTAGTAATGCCTGATTGATTCCCAAAGCGTTAGCATGTTTAGTTTAGCAGCTAACGTTTAGCTAACAGCTACAACAGCAGAAACCAGTAGAGCTGATTAAAGCTTCTACATCAGAAACACTCGGAGGATTAAAGAGACTCTGGTTTGGTTCTGATCAGCTGATGGAAAGTTATTCAGCAGAAGGTGGCAGGTTTGTTACTGCAGGTATGGAAAGCTGTTCTACCATATAATAGAACACACATAGAAACCTCAGTTCATTAGTGTATTTATTGATCTAAAAGTCATTTCCCACACCAGGACTCAGCTAGCTGAAGGTTTTATATTTATTTCTGTAGTTTTTCCACATCAGGAGATGTTTTTCAGTCTGTTTGACTTTATTGTTTCATCCAGTCCAGGTCAGTCTAACTGAAGTAGTCAGTCCTTTAGAGAAGATTTTATAACTCAGAAAGAGAAGTCTTTCGGTCATAATCTATTTTTACTGTTATTTATTAGTTTTTAAACTGATAATAATGACATATTCAACAGCATTTAATTGTCATTCGTTTTAAATAATATTCAGTCTGAACAGAGAATCCACATCCTGTCGTCACACATCAACCAGATAAACGTGTAACTTTTTCTCCACAGTGACAAAAACCACTGACTGTGGCCCAGTAGCTACATAGACACTATGAAACTAAATGACTGAATTTAAAATCTGAACAGTTCACCTGCTGTGGTCTGAACAGAGTCTCACTCTGTGCAGTGGAATGACCTACCAAGCTACCAGAACAGGGGCATTCCTGTCCATCTTCAAGAACCTCCAGCTCTTCAGAGAACATCTTCTAGACTAGAACCTACCTTCCCTCATCCTATACTCTCTTTGTGCATTTCCCTCTATGCTGGTATTCTTTTCTCTCCCTGTCACCTCAGAGACTGACTGGTGTTCATCAGTAGTTTGTTGTTAGCCTCAATGGTAACTTCTTTGTTACATTATCATTTGTAAGTTGTTTTGGATAAAAGTGTCTGATAAATCAATAAACAAAAACATCAATAAATGGACAATAAGCTGCTGTTCAACTGAACTGATCCACTGCAAGCTTCAAGGATCAAAACAGCTAATTCATCTGCTCACTCTCACCCAGGTGGTCAGGGTGTCTGTCCAGATGACTGACCGCCATTAGCTTTTCCTGTCACCATTTAAAAAAATATTCTGTACACAACTCTTGGAACTCGGTATCTGCAAGTACTCAAAAGAAAGTACTCGTACTTGGTTTGAAAAAAATCTGGTGTATCCCTAATAATAATAATAATAATAATAATAATAATAATAATAATAGATTTGATTTGTATAGCACTTTTCTATTCAACGAGACTCAAAGCGCTTATAGATTCCATTATTCAGCGCACACACACACACACACTGTGGTGGTGGGAACCAGCTCAGTAGCCACCGCGGCTCTGGGGCAGTCTGACAGATAACAGCTCTGTCCAGGGACCAGACCTCAGGATGTTTGAGACTAGTTGTTATTTTTTAGATGCTATAGAGTCTGGACAGGTGGTGACTGTCCTCAGTTCTCATCCATGTTCTCTGAGGGCTACATTCAGTGTGTAAACCAGTAATGTTTCATCTTTTGGAGCCAAAAATCACCAAATGTAGAGTTCTAGTCACAGCCCCTCCAGGAGGACTACTGCTTCCATTGATCATCTTCTAGGTTCTATCATCACCTCCTCTCAGCCTCCTGCTGGACCTCGTGCTGACCCTTGACCTCTCATGTTGGGTTCACTGACTGTCCTGAATATATGAATGGCTGTTGAGTTTATGATGATGCATTTTGATTTAAGGCGCCTTTCTAAAAACTCAAGGTCACCGTACATTAAAAACAAGAAAATGAAAAACATTAAAACAGGCACAAGAAAACATCAATACAGTATAAAACAGCAAGTCAAGAACAAGGTAGTCAGATCACAGCTGGTTACAGTGAATGGGCAGTTGTAACAGGTGGGTTTTAAACTTAGTTTTAAAATGGTGGAGAGATGTAGTGCTCTTGAGTTCAGCTGGTAAAGAATTTCACACAGACGGAGCAGATCTACTGAAGGCTCAACTTCCCACGGTGAGAGGTCGAGCAGGGGGATGTGTAAGTCGACAGAGGCTGAGGATCTGAGCGTGTGGGAGGGTGTAGATATTTGTAAGAGCAGTGAGAGATATGACGGGGTAAGGCTGTGAGTGGCTTTTATGTAAGAAGCAATAATTTGTAGATGATCCTGAACTCTTTTAGGAGATTGTCTTCATAGCTAATAATTAAAATCTAAACCAGTGTTTGTGTTTACCTCCTGCAGGGTGGCCATGAGGGAAACTGTGACTTTGTGATCATCATGTGCCCTTCCTGCAAAGAGTTGATGAGAGCCAACGAGCAGGAACGCCACAATGAGAGGGAATGTCCCGAAAGGACGCTCAACTGCAAATACTGCAAAGAGCCCTTCCTGTTAAAGAACATCAAGGTTGGTCTCCTGCACGTCATTATGAGCCAGCTGTGTGTGTGTGACCATAACATGCTAGCAGTCACATCCATCCTCAGAAACGCTGTCGTCCACACCCCGAGTCCAGGATGTTGGGTTTGAAGGCGCTGCAGCCGTTCAGGTCTGGACGCTGTGCCGGTCCCGTCCGGTTCTGTCCTCTTCATGCTCCCTCCTGTGCTTGAAGCTGCACCGTCCGGAGCGGATTGTTGGACAGAAACCGGGGTGTTTCTCAGTTAGACCAGTGAGAGGTGTATAGAAGGTTTTCCCCTCCAGGGGTGTAAGATTACTGACCAGAGAGAGGACAGTCCTGCTCAAAACTACCAAACACTCAGTCAGTTAGAGGACTTGGACCCTTTAATGCCAGTTTGATTACTTAATTTCCCTGTTGTTATTTATGAAAAAACACAAAAACTGATTTTCTCAGTTATTTTTCATAAAACATATTTTGAGTGACTCGGGGTATTTCTTACAAATCAGTCCTAAAGATGTGAGAAACCTCACATGATGTGTTATTAGTTTTACCTCCGAATCGTTAGAATAAAACCCTCATCATCTCCAGGAGTGATTAAATCATTCTGACCCGGTCAGACAAGTCTAGTTTAATGGACTTGTGTGTCGTTTTACACATACACTACTCACAAAAACATAGGGATTTTTGTGTTACTGGTGAAATCTATAGAAAACATGAAGCTATTATAAGGCGTGCTACTGCAGCTCGTTCTTACTGGCATCTGTCAGATTTTAAAGAGCAGTTTAACACGGTTAAGCTCTTTATCATGTTTTTGATCGACATAGTCACATCTGTTCTTCGGTTGTTTATGCATATAGAGCATATATCAGTTCTGTCTGGACCAAAGTAAATCCAGGGGAACAGGTTGTCCCACTAAATCTACTTTGCCATTGTGTGTCTGCACGGTGCACTGCTGCTGTCTTATAATCAGCAGTAACTCACATTGTTACATGTTACATTGTCATTGTGTCCTTGGGCAAGACACTTGACCCACCTTGCCTACTGGTGGTGGTCAGATGGACTTGGAGGATGCTGGTGCATGGCACCCCCGCCTCCGTCAGTGTGCCCCAGGACAACTGAGACTACAATGTAGTTTATCACCACCAGTGTGTGAATGAGTGAATGAATGTTCGTGTTATACAGCGCTTTGGGGAGTGTAATACAGGACATTTACAAGCCATTTACCAATTGAGGGCGGACAGGCAGATGGATCCTTGGAGGAGGCAGACTGTGGTTTGAGGAGGAGTGGTGAAGAGGTCTGATGCTGTAGGGACAGGACATGGTCACGAGCAGAGGGAGGTCAGGTCCGTCAGGTGAAGAGCTGTGAGACAAAATCAAGGAAGATTTTAGATCGAACAATCTTTAGTAGAGGCTAAAGCAGCCTGGTTCCCCCCTAGAGGAGTAGGATTCTTCTGGCGCTTGCCTCGGGGAAGTCGGCATCTCTAATAGTGCAGTTGATTGAGGTATGTGGCTTGGTGCTGTTCATTGTAGGAGTTCAGTGCTCTGTTTTCCTCTTCCTCATAAATATTCATCATCCCCATCCACCCACCACCACCTTGGAGTATGAATACCAAGTGATCTGCATCAGGTTCTCCGTATTTCCAGGTCATTTTCTGCCGACTAACGTGATAAACGTCTCCACCTTGCCTCGCTGCTCTCTACACCTGTCAGCACCATGTAAACCCACTACAACACAAAAACCTGCCTGAGCATGAATATAGACACTAATGCTAAAACGTCCTCCTGCCTCTCACGCCCCCAACACCTCACCACACCCCCCCAGGAGGGCACGCCCTACTATGTGAGAGGTACTGGGTTAGGTTAGGGTTAGAGGGTTAGAGTTAGGGCCGTGTAACTTATGTAGAAGCCTTCGGTCTTTGACATGTGGGTTATGGTAAAAGTGCCAAACACTTTGTGGCAGCCGTAAAAATAAAAGTAGAATGTTTAGTTTTTATTGTGATCTAACTTCTCTTCTTTATTCTAGGCTCATGATGAAATCTGTCCAAAGTACCCAATGATCTGTGAGGGCTGTGCAAAGAAAAAGATTCCTCGAGAGAAGGTACAGCAGATCTTTCCCCATAATTCTGATCTCCTTCATCTTTCAGTCTGCAGTTACTATAAGTTGGCTTCTTTTATTTTCCCTTTTGCTTTATTTTTCAGTATGTGGACCATATTAAGTTCTGCAGTAAATATAAAACCCCATGCAGATTTCATGTTGTTGGCTGCGATACATCTGTAAGTAGATATTTTTGTTGTTCTATGTGCACCAATCTCATGTAATGGACTACTAAGGTCAAAACACAGGAGCTAAAGGTTCACATGGTGTTTGAAACGGACAGGATTGAACTCCTCTATCATTTGAAATGTCAGTAAAATTGTTGACACATTTACAGGGTCTTTGTGGAGGTTTTATACTTCCTGAGTGTGTTGGTGTCTGCTTTACCGTTAAAAACTGATCTTGTTTTTAACAAACTGACCAATGATGCATTTTGTATGTGTGTGTATTTATCCTTTAGCCTTCTGCTAACATTAGCATTTTGGGAGTGTCTGTGTGTTTCTGCATGTGTATGTTTATCTTTTAGCTTAGCTTATTATTAGGGTTAGGGAATGAGGACTTGCTCTGTGGTATCCGGTCCACCTGGTCCACCTGGTCCACGAGAAGTAAGGCAGCATATAAATAAAACAAGTTTATTGAACTGATCAGGAGAAGTTGATCTGGGCGCTAGACGTCACAGATCAACCTGAGAGACAGACTGGTGGACGATGGGGACATTGAAGGGGGCGGATCTCAGACTGGGACTGGGAACTGTCCACAGAGGGAACTGTCCCCAGAGGGAACTGTCCCCAGAGGGAACTGTCCCCAGAGGGAACTGTCCACAGAGGGAACTGTAGATAGAAGGAACTGTCTACAGGGGGAACTGTCCCCAGAGGGAACTGTCCACAGAGGGAACTGTCCACAGAGGGAACTATCCCCAGAGGGAACTGTCCCCAGAGGGAACTGTAGATAGAAGGAACTGTCTACAGGGGGAACTGTCCCCAGAGGGAACTGTCCACAGAGGGAACTGTAGATAGAAGGAACTGTCCACAGGGGGAACTGTCCCCAGAGGGTACTGTCCCCAGAGGGAACTGTAGATAGAAGGAACTGTCCCCAGAGGGAACTGTCCCCAGAGGGAACTGTAGATAGAAGGAACTGTCCACAGAGGGAACTGTCCCCAGAGGGAACTGTCCCCAGAGGGAACTGTAGATAGAAGGAACTGTCCACAGGGGGAACTGTCCACAGGGGGAACTGTCCCCAGAGGGAACTGTAGATAGAAGGAACTGTCCCCAGAGGGAACTGTCCCCAGAGGGAACTGTAGATAGAAGGAACTGTCCACAGAGGGAACTGTCCCCAGAGGGTACTGTCCCCAGAGGGAACTGTAGATAGAAGGAACTGTCCCCAGAGGGAACTGTCCCCAGAGGGAACTGTAGATAGAAGGAACTGTCCCCAGAGGGAACTGTCCCCAGAGGGAACTGTAGATAGAAGGAACTGTCCACAGGGGTAACTGTCCACAGGGGGAACTGTCCACAGGGGGAACTGTTCACAGGGGGAACTGTTCACAGAGGGAACTGTAGATAGAAGGAACTGTCCACAGGGGGAACTGTCCACAGAGGGAACTGTCCACAGAGGGAACTGTCCACAGGGGGAACTGTCCACAGGGGGAACTGTCTACAGGGGGAACTGTCTACAGGGGGAACTGTCTACAGGGGGAACTGTCTACAGAGGGAACTGTCCACAGAGGGAACTGTCCACAGGGGGAACTGTAGGTAGAAGGAACTGTCCACAGAGGGAACTGTTCACAGAGGGAACTGTAGATAGAAGGAACTGTCCACAGAGGGAACTGTCCACAGGGGGAACTGTCCACAGGGGGAACTGTCTACAGGGGGAACTGTCTACAGGGGGAACTGTCTACAGAGGGAACTGTCCACAGAGGGAACTGTCCACAGGGGGAACTGTAGATAGAAGGAACTGTCCACAGAGGGAACTGTCCACAGAGGGAACTGTCCACAGGGGGAACTGTCCACAGGGGGAACTGTCCACAGGGGGAACTGTCTACAGGGGGAACTGTCTACAGGGGGAACTGTCCACAGGGGGAACTGTCCACAGGGGGAACTGTCCACAGAGGGAACTGTCCCCAGAGGGAACTGTCCCCAGGGGGAACTGTAGATAGAAGGAACTGTTCACAGAGGGAACTGTACACAGGGGGATCTGTCCACAGGGGGAACTGTCCACAGGGGGAACTGTCTACAGGGGGAACTGTCTACAGGGGGAACTGTCTACAGAGGGAACTGTCCACAGAGGGAACTGTCCACAGGAGGAACTGTAGATAGAAGGAACTGTCCACAGAGGGAACTGTCCACAGGGGGAACTGTCCACAGGGGGAACTGTCCACAGAGGGAACTGTCCACAGAGGGAACTGTCCACAGAGGGAACTGTCCACAGGGGGAACTGTCGATGGAAGGAACTGTCCACAGGGGGAACTGTCCCCAGAGGGAACTGTAGATAGAAGGAACTGTCCACAGGGGGAACTGTAGATAGAAGGAACTGTTCACAGAGGGAACTGTACACAGGGGGAACTGTCCACAGGGGGAACTATAGATGGAAGGAACTGTCCACAGGGGGAACTGTAGATATAAGGAACTGTCCACAGGGGGAACTGTCCACAGAGGGAACTGTAGATAGAAAGAACTGTCCACGGGGGAACTGGCTACAGGGGGAACTGTCCAGAGGGGGAACTGTCCACAGGGGGAACTGTCCACAGGGGGAACTGTCCACAGGGGAACTGTCCACAGGGGGAACTGTAGATGGAGGGAACTGTCCACAGGGGGAACTGTAGATGGAGGGAACTGTCCACAGGGGGAACTGTAGATAGAAGGAACTGTCCACAGGGGGAACTGTAGCTGGAAGGAACTGTCCACAGGGGGAACTGTAGATAGAAGGAACTGTCCACAGGGGGAACTGTCTACAGGGGGAACTGTCCACAGGGGGAACTGTCCACAGGGGGAACTGTCCACAGGGGGAACTGTCCACAGGGGGGACTGTCCACAGGGGGAACTGTAGATAGAGGGAACTGTCCACAGGGGGAACTGTAGATAGAAGGAACTGTCTACAGAGGGAACTGTCCACAGAGGGAACTGTCCACAGGGGGAACTGTCCACAGGGGGAACTGTCTACAGGGGGAACTGTCTACAGGGGGAACTGTCTACAGAGGGAACTGTCCACAGGGGGAACTGTAGGTAGAAGGAACTGTCCACAGAGGGAACTGTTCACAGAGGGAACTGTAGATAGAAGGAACTGTGCACGGGGGGAACTGTCCACAGGGGGAACTGTCCACAGGGGGAACTGTCTACAGGGGGAACTGTCTACAGGGGGAACTGTCTACAGAGGGAACTGTCCACAGAGGGAACTGTCCACAGGGGAACTGTAGATAGAGGGAACTGTCCACAGGGGGAACTGTCCACAGGGGGAACTGTCCACAGGGGGAACTGTCCACAGGGGGAACTGTCAACAGAGGGAACTGTCCACAGAGGGAACTGTCCACAGGGGGAACTGTAGATAGAAGGAACTGTCCACAGGGGTAACTGTCCACAGGGGGAACTGTCCTCAGGGGGAACTGTTCACAGGGGGAACTGTTCACAGAGGGAACTGTCCACAGAGGGAACTGTAGATGGGAGGAACTGTCCACAGGGGGAACTGTAGATAGAAGGAACTGTCCACAGGGGGAACTGTCCACAGGGGGAACTGTCCACAGGGGGAACTATAGATGGAAGGAACTGTCCACAGGGGGAACTGTCCACAGGGGGAACTGTCCACAGGGGGAACTGTCCACAGGGGGAACTGTCCACAGGGGGAACTGTCCACAGAGGGAACTGTCCACAGAGGGAACTGTCCACAGAGGGAACTGTCTACAGGGGGAACTGTCCACAGGGGGAACTGTAGATAGAAGGAACTGTCCACAGGGGGAACTGTAGAAAGAAGGAACTGTCCACAGGGGGAACTGTAGATGAAAGGAACTGTCCACAGGGGGAACTGTAGATGGAAGGAACTGTCCACAGGGGGAACTGTAGATGGAAGGAACTGTCCACAGGGGAACTGTCCACAGAGGGAACTGTAGATGGAAGGAACTGTCCACAGGGGGAACTGTAGATGGAAGGAACTGTCCACAGGGGGAACTGTAGATGGAAGGAACTGTCCACAGGGGGAACTATAGATGGAAGGAACTGTCCACAGGGGGAACTGTTCACAGAGGGAACTGTAGATAGAAAGAACTGTCCACGGGGGAACTGGCCACAGAGGGAACTGTCCACAGGGGGAACTGTCCACAGGGGGAACTGTAGATAGAAGGAACTGTCCACAGGGGGAACTGTAGATGGAAGGAACTGTCCACAGGGGGAACTGTAGATAGAAGGAACTGTCCACAGGGGGAACTGTAGCTGGAAGGAACTGTCCACAGGGGGAACTGTAGATAGAAGGAACTGTTCACAGAGGGAACTGTACACAGGGGGAACTGTCCACAGGGGGAACTGTCCACAGGGGGAACTATAGATGGAAGGAACTGTCCACAGGGGGAACTGTAGATAGAAGGAACTGTCCACAGGGGGAACTGTAGCTGGAAGGAACTGTCCACAGGGGGAACTGTCCACAGGGGGAACTGTAGATGGAAGGAACTGTCCACAGGGGGAACTGTAGATATAAGGAACTGTCCACAGGGGGAACTGTAGATGGAAGGAACTGTCCACAGGGGGAACTGTACACAGGGGGAACTGTCCACAGGGGGAACTGTCCACAGGGGGAACTATAGATGGAAGGAACTGTCCACAGGGGGAACTGTTCACAGAGGGAACTGTCCACAGGGGGAACTGTCCACAGGGGGAACTGTCCTGGTTTAAGCAGTGTCTCCAGGGCCCTTGAATCACGTGGGAACCACCCTGTCCTCTTGCCACCACACATTTCCCTCTAGTTAGCCCCATTGACCCTGAGCTCTCATTGAATTAAGGCTGAATTTAAATGTCCTCATATCTAAATGTGGACATTAAATGTAACAATGTCTTTGGCCTACAGCTAACACCAGCTCTGGTCCTCCAGGGCTTCCGTAGGCTGCTGATACTAAACACTGTGTTTGGCTCTTGCTGGAACATTGAGGAGCATCAGATTAATCTTCAGGGCTCAGGAAGTTTATCAGACCCGTTTTCTAGCCTCTGTGTTTAAAACATGAAAACATTTTAAGGCCAGATGAATTTATTTGACTGTCTGTATTATGTCTCTCCTTCAGTGGTGTTTCCAACACTGACTCTCAGAGGGGGAGACCTGATGTTTGTTGTTTTAATTGGTCACTGCTTGTATCTCTGTTTGTCTCGAAGGTAGAGAAAGAGAAGATCCATGACCATGAGCACCAGTGTTCTTATGAGCACCTTAACTTGCTTCTGCATTTCATCATGGGCATCAAGGTGAGTCTGGAGAGCCTGCAGCCCCAGAGCCTGGAGGTGGCCAGCCAGAGGTTGCAGGAGCTGCACCAGTCCCTCAGAGACCTGGAGCTGAAGATGAGCCAGCTGGGTGGAGGTGGGGCAGCTCCTGGGCAGGTTGCCATCACTCCAACCCTGTCGACCTCCTTCCCCCCGCTGCCCAGTGCCGTGGCTGCCACTCTGGACCTGCAGCTCCAGAGTGAGAAGACCAAGGTAACCGAACTGAGCCGGCGCTGCCAGGAGCTGGAGCTCAAAGTGAGCACGTTTGAGAACATTGTGTGTGTCCTGAACCGAGAAATGGAACGCTCCTGCACCACCATGGAGGCTTACAACCGCCAGCATCGACTAGACCAGGACAAGATTGAGATCCTCAACAACAAGGTGATTTATGTTGTTTTAATGATCTTTTAAAGGATTTTAAATCTACAGAAAATCCAGAAAGTTTTCACAGAGCATCACTTTTTCCACATGTTATGGTTACAGCCTTATTTCAACATGGATTAAGTTCATTTTTTCCTTATAACTCTGCACACAACACCACATAATGATGAGGCGAGAAAAGTTTGAGATTTTTGCAAATTCCTTAAAAATAAACCCTGATAAACCCCATGTCCGTCAGTCCTCTCAGCCTTTTCTCAGTCCTCTGTTGATGCTCCTTCAGCAGACAGTCCAGCCTCCAGTCTGATGCCTCCAGCTTGTCTCACCTCTCTCTGGACAGTTTAGTCCATTCCTCTTTCAGCTCCTCTCAGCTCCATCACTCACTTTTTCTGCCAACACATCCTATAATAAGACCTTTATTGTAATAATAGTAGAGGGGAACTGTCCACAATAGAAGAGGGTTAGGGTTAACCCTAACCCTCTACTAGCTGACCACAGCTACCCGGAGCTTCTGTTTCACATTAACTCAGTCAGTCCCAACTAACAAGCTATTAAATGTATTTCTGGGTTGCCCTGCTGCAGGTGCGTCAACTGGAAAGGACAGTAAGCCTGAGGGACCTGTCCATCGTGGAGATGGAGGGCAAGATGAGGGAGATGTCTGCAGCCACCTATGATGGCGTGTTCATCTGGAAGATCTCAGAGTTCTCTAAGAAGCGTCAGGACGCGGTGGCCGGCCGCGCTCCCGCTATGTTTTCCCCTGGTGAGCAATACAGTATGTCAACATTTTGTCTGACTGGAGCTTTCTTGGTTGAAATAACTTGTTGAATGGTGTTGTTCAGCGTTTTACACCAGCAAATACGGCTACAAGATGTGCCTGCGGATCTACCTGAACGGTGATGGGACAGGCCGGGGAACTCACCTGTCTCTGTTCTTTGTGGTGATGAGAGGCCACAGCGATGCTCTCCTCAAGTGGCCTTTTAATCAGAAGGTAAACGCTCCTCATTTCATTGTGCTGCTGTTGTATACTTGGAATTTTCAACACAATACATTAAATCAAAGCCAGTGGTGGCTGGTTGTCCATGATGAGCTGATCCTGGACTACCTTACTGGTCTCTGATGTTGGTCCCAATGGAGAAGAACCCACTCAAAACTACTTAATACATGTTCCAGTTAGACGTGCTTTTAAAAATATAGTGATTTAATAAACAACTGAATATATACCGGTAGTTTTACATTTCAGTCCTATGTGCTATATACGTTACCCACAAAAAGTAAAAAGTTAGAGATATTTGTGTTTCTGGAAAACATTAAAAGTTTTCTCTACAGTGACATTATATCGTGAAAGTAGGACATTAAAGTGGAATCATCAAGCCAACAACAGAGGTGGAGAGACCCCAACTAAACATGTCAGTGTCACATGACCTGGAGAATCAATAGCGCTTTCTACAGATGATGTCACGACTTCGCCGCGCAACGGCTGATGGGAATGCACATCGTTCAAACCAAAACACTTCCCACATTTAATTCAACAGCGTTTGCAGCAAATACAGCTAGATGCACCTTAAAAGAAAAAGCTGTGAAATTCTAAAAATACCTTTAGAGAACAAATTAATGCAAATGGAGGAGGTGGTTTGGACTGAGTCGGACATACCTGGAGACTTTCCCACCGGTGACCCATCTGAATACCACCTGCCTGAACTGAAGAGAAGCTTGAATGCCACGGACAGAGTAAGAATGTAACTTTATGAGAGGCAATCAAAAAAGTTTGTGCATGTATTACATTGAAGATAAAAGTTAATCCCGGAGTGGACAGTGGTAAATGTTATGTATTATGAACTGAGAAAGAGTGGAATTAGCACCCAAACAGCAGCTAGCGGGGCTAGTGGAGCTAATGGGGCTAGCGGAGCTAATGGGGCTAGTGGAGCTAACGCTATTGTAATGCTTTGTTCCTCCTTTTTAATAATTATTTCAGAGATTAATAGCAAAAATATGCTGCTCGTATTCGATTGTCCCACCGTAGTATAAACAGAAGAAGGTGCAGTGTTGCCCTAGAGGCAATCCCATGATGCTCTGCGGCGTGACGTTAAAATCTATTTTTAGAAACTGGGGAAGCGCTATTACAACAACGTCCCATTCACACATCCACTTATTGTCTGCTGAGGCATGGCTTCCCACTCTTCTTGAACAAATCTGGAGACCAGGGTTCATACTTGGGTCCATACCATGTGTCGAAGTATCCTTGGACAAGATACAGAACCCCCAACTCCCTCCTGGGCACCGTGGAACTGGCTGCTGCTCCTTCAGGATGGGTCAGATGTAGGAAATGGATTACGTTATGTTGCACTGGGGGGAACTGCATGAGCCAGATACTGACTGGTTTTCTGAGATGATGAATTCAAGCAGCCAAGATGAGTTTCTTCTGCAGGGCAGCTGTGCTCAGCCTTAGAGATAGGGGTGTGGATCTCAGAGGTTTGACAGGCCTTCTGATTAAACCCGCTGCTCCTCCATGTTGGGAGCAGCCAGCTGAAGTGGTTCAGGAAGCCTCCTGGACGCCCCCTTGAGGAGGTTTGTCAGGCATGTCCTGCCAGCAATAGGACCCCAGGTTGACCAGGCCATGCTGGAGGAATTGTAACGTTCTGACACCTGTACTGTAACTGTTTACAGAACCTATACCTCAGTTTTTTGTGTGTTTTTAAGATGTGTTACTTGAAGATGTTGTTAGATATGAATAAGCTTATTCTAACCCATCTCTGATTTACACTTTAAGAGCTAAATCTGTAGATCTGCTCCAGTTTTCTTCTCCTACCACCTGTGTGCAGGTGACCCTCATGCTACTGGACCAGAACAACAGGGAACACATAATTGATGCCTTCCGGCCTGATGTCTCGTCCTCGTCCTTTCAGAGGCCCGTCAGCGATATGAACATAGCCAGTGGCTGTCCGCTCTTCTGCCCGCTCTCCAAACTGGACTCTAAAAATTCCTACATACGTGATGACACCATCTTCATCAAGACTATTGTGGACCTCACTGGGCTCTAGGCAGAACTCAAGGGCAAACATCTGACTTTTGTTTTTATGAACCATTTTAATGGTCTATGGATCATCTGTGACAGGAACTTCTGCTGGAGGTCTTTTTAATTCTTATTTGTGGTACCAGTTGTTCTGATAAAGTTCTATTGGGCTGCAGGCTGTGGCATCGATTTGTGTTCTAGTATTTTTTCAATCACAAAGCCACCAACACGTTATCCACCAACATGACAGGAGAAGTCAATATTTGTCAGGTAATTTTATTTTCCCACAATTCAGTGGAAACTTACTTATAACCGACCTTCTGAGACATTGAAAGAATTGTGTCAGTCGTTCCTGTGAAACAGCTACAGCACTCTGACAGATGTCCACCGAAGTTATGGCTTTTCATCTTCATCATCTTCACTCTTCCTAAAAATTGACCATCAGTTTCTACAGGTTTACTGTCAGGCAGTAAATGAGTTCAAGAAACAGGAGCTGAACAGACTGTAGGACCACAAACAACACCCAAACATCAAATCATTAAAGGAGCAGGGGGCAGGATGAAGAAGCCAAACCCAGGAGTGACGCGCCCGGCGCTGAGAGTAACTACAGCCCGGCACAGGAGCGTGCACAAACTTCTCACTAAAGAAAAAAAAACTCTTCACAGTGACGTACTGCCAGACTGCTGCCCATATCATGAAAAAAAGCCACATGTTGAATGACAAAGTAAGTAACAATTATTCTTCGATTTTTATGGCAGTTGGCACGCAAATTAAGGTGCATTACTGCCACCAACCACATACATTTTCTTCCAGTTTTGAACAAGCAGTGTCAGTTCACGTCACTTCTGTAGGACAGCGCGGGAAATTCAGGCCCGAACTGCAGCGCATTTAGCAGAACACAGCCTGTTCAAGACAATGGAGCGATACGTGGGTGGTCCCATTCTTTTTGGTTTAAAACACTTTATCACCCATTAACTTCAAAAACTGAACATGCATGCTTATTATTATTTTTTTTACAAATCCTGCCTCTACTTCCTTTAAAGCATTTTACCAGAAAACTAAAGCCATCTCGAGGAGATGAAACGTCGTTCTTCATGAATCTGTTGTTCACTTTGCCAGCTAGCTAACAAGGTAAATATCCCACTAAGATGACTTATTGACACTTTGTTTTGTGTTTCAGAAACAGCCGTCTGATGTAGAGCCCTGCGAGTCGAGTCTGAATCCCGCTGAGTTTCTGACCACTAACGCCTGCACTTGCGAACTGTCTCTGTCGCTCCCGCAATATTTGTGTCCAACCCCGACTGCACCCACAGACCAATTAGTAAATAAAGACGGATGTATTTTTTAATCAAATACATTTACAAACACTGAGTGTTTTATTTCAGAAGAACAAGAGCACAATTACCAACCTCAGTTGTGCTTTCCATCCTATCGATGGTCTATTTTTAGCCGCCCACTCCCACCCACAGCAGCTTTAAACCACGCACTCCCATGAGATTTGCGTTGGGTCTCGTGGGACCGCCATCCCATTGCAGGGCTCTAGTCTGATCCTGGTGAAAACAGATTGAATTATGGTAGTCTGACTGAATTTAAAATAGAAAAAAATTCCAGGCAACTACACCAAAAATTGAACCCTAAATAAGGATAGCAGGTCAGAGTGTACATGCTCATTATCACCATGTCAAATCTGTATCCCTATTGTGGTTGTTATTAATCAGAATAACAATAATAGTAATTCCATCAGTACCAGCATTACTCTGCCTTTTTTTCCCAGTATTATAAACTTTACATTTTCCCGTTCTGTTTGACGGGTTTCTGTTTGTGTTGGTGAACTTTGAATTGAATGAATTCTGACCACAGAATTTCAGGTGGGCATGTCTGTCTGTGTTTGCGCACACATGCACATGCACAGGAATATCATGGTCTTTGTTGTAATTGCCCATTTCCAGCAGTTAGTTACACATACCTCAAGAATACAAAGTGGTTCAAACTTTGTAATAATGAATTGAAACCTGACAAGAAAGTAAGGGAAAAAAAACCCAAACAAAAACAAATTACATGATGATGTGAGTTGCAAACAGGAAATGATTTAACCACAGTTCTGTTTGATTCAGAAAAACAGACCATGCTGCTAAAGTTTTGTTTGTAAAACACACCGTGCTGCTGAACTTTAGTTTGTATAAAACACACCGTGCTGCTGAACTTTAGTTTGTATAAAACACACCGTGCTGCTGAACCTTAGTTTGTATAAAACACACCGTGCTGCTGAACTTTAGTTTGTATAAAACACACCGTGCTGCTGAACTTTAGTTTGTATAAAACACACACCATGCTGCTGAACTTTAATTTGTATAAAACGCACCATGCTGCTGAACTTTAGTTTGTATAAAACACACACTATGCTGCTGAACTTTAGTTTGTATAAAACACACCATGCTGTTGAACTTTAGTTTGTATAAAACACACACCATGCAGCTGAACTTTAGTTTGTATAAAACACATAGTGCTGTTGAACTTTAGTTTGTTTAAAACACACCGTGCTGCTGAACTTTAGTTTGTATAAAACACACACCATGCTGCTGAACCTTAGTTTGTATAAAACACACACCATGCTGCTGAACCTTAGTTTGTATAAAACACACACCATGCTGCTGAACTTTAGTTTGTATAAAACACACACCATGCTGCTGAACTTTAATTTGTATAAAACGCACCATGCTGCTGAACTTTAGTTTGTATAAAACACACACTATGCTGCTGAAGTTTAGTTTGTATAAAACACACTGTGCTGCTGAAGTTTAGTTTGTATAAAACACACTGTGCTGCTGAAGTTTAGTTTGTATAAAACACACCGTTCTGCTGAAGTTTAGTTTGTATAAAACACACACCGTGCTGCTGAACTTTATTTTGTATAAAACACACACCATGCTGCTGAACTTTAGTTTGTATAAAACACACCGTGCTGCTGAACTTTAGTTTGTATAAAACACACACCATGCAGCTGAACTTTAGTTTGTATAAAACACACCGTGCTGCTGAACTTTAGTTTGTATAAAACACACCGTGCTGCTGAACTTTAGTTTGTATAAAACACACCGTGCTGCTGAACTTTAGTTTGTATAAAACACACCGTGCTGCTGAACTTTAGTTTGTATAAAACACACCGTGCTGCTGAACTTTAGTTTGTATAAAACACACCGTGCTGCTGAACTTTAGTTTGTATAAAACACACCGTGCTGCTGAACTTTAGTTTGTATGAAACACACCATGCTGCTGAACTTTAGTTTGTATAAAACACACCGTGCTGCTGAACTTTAGTTTGTATAAAACACACCGTGCTGCTGAACTTAATTTGTATAAAACACACCGTGCTGCTGAACTTTAGTTTGTATGAAACACACCGTGCTGATGAACTTTAGTTTGTATAAAACACACCGTGCTGCTGAACTTTAGTTTGTATAAAACACACACCATGCAGCTGAACTTTAGTTTGTATAAATCACACACCATGCTGCTGAACTTTAGTTTGTATAAAACACACCATGCTGTTGAACTTTAGTTTGTATAAAACACACACCATGCAGCTGAACTTTAGTTTGTATAAAACACATAGTGCTGTTGAACTTTAGTTTGTTTAAAACACACCGTGCTGCTGAACTTTAGTTTGTATAAAACACACCGTGCTGCTGAACTTTAGTTTGTATAAAACACACCGTGCTGCTGAACTTTAGTTTGTATAAAACACACCGTGCTGCTGAACCTTAGTTTGTATAAAACACACCGTGCTGCTGAACTTTAGTTTGTATAAAACACACCGTGCTGCTGAACTTTAGTTTGTATGAAACACACCATGCTGCTGAACTTTAGTTTGTATAAAACACACCGTGCTGCTGAACTTTAGTTTGTATAAAACACACCGTGCTGCTGAACTTAATTTGTATAAAACACACCGTGCTGCTGAACTTTAGTTTGTATGAAACACACCGTGCTGATGAACTTTAGTTTGTATAAAACACACCGTGCTACTAAACTTTAGTTTGTATAAAACACACACCATGCTGCTGAACTTTAGTTTGTATAAATCACACACCATGCTGCTGAACTTTAGTTTGTATAAAACACACCATGCTGTTGAACTTTAGTTTGTATAAAACACACACCATGCAGCTGAACTTTAGTTTGTATAAAACACACAGTGCTGTTGAACTTTAGTTTGTTTAAAACACACCGTGCTGCTGAACTTTAGTTTGTATAAAACACACACCATGCTGCTGAACCTTAGTTTGTATAAAACACACACCATGCTGCTGAACCTTAGTTTGTATAAAACACACACCATGCTGCTGAACTTTAGTTTGTATAAAACACACACCATGCTGCTGAACTTTAATTTGTATAAAACGCACCATGCTGCTGAACTTTAGTTTGTATAAAACACACACTATGCTGCTGAAGTTTAGTTTGTATAAAACACACTGTGCTGCTGAAGTTTAGTTTGTATAAAACACACTGTGCTGCTGAAGTTTAGTTTGTATAAAACACACCGTTCTGCTGAAGTTTAGTTTGTATAAAACACACCCTGGTGTTGAACTTTAGTTTGTATAAAACACACACCATGCTGCTGAACTTTAGTTTGTATAAAACACACACCATGCTGCTGAACTTAATTTGTATAAAACACACCGTGCTGCTTAACTTTAGTTTATGTAAAACACACCATGCTGTTGAACTTTAGTTTATGTAAAACACACCGTGCTGCTGAACTTTAGTTTATGTAAAACACACCATGCTGCTGAACTTTAGTTTATGTAAAACACACACCATGTGGCTGGATAGAATTTTTCATGGTTGTATATTTTTGAAGGGAGACATCAGTAGAATTTACATGTCAGCATTTTATTTGGATATGATCTAAATATTAATATCAGTGTCATAATTTGTGTGATTTCCTTAGAACCTGCTCATCTGTACTCAGCCCAATGTCCTTTGTGTGTATGTGTACGTGTGTGTGTGTGTGTGTGTGTGTGTGTATACGTATGTGTGCTTTTTATGGGGGAGGGATGGGAATGTGGTTTATGTGGGGTCATTTTAACTTGTTAAGCACCTTGAGTTACAGTTTTTTCTGTATGAAAGGTGCTTTATAAATAAAGATTATTATTATTATTATAATAAATTGTGCCTCAGAAAGGTAAAAATATCACAATTTATAAACTATAAAATTATCATTTAGTTTTTTTTGACAGAACTGCAGCTTTTAGCATTAGTACACAGTATGTACAGTATATGCTCTACTTCTGCATTTTCATTTGCACGTATTCTACATCCAGCATGTGTTTCTTCAGGCTACAGCCTCAGATGAATCAGATCTTTCTTCTTTCAGCAGTGTGGTGTAACATCTTGTTTCATTTCATGGATCAGCCCTTGTATCTGCAGATGTTTCAGTTTTCTGTGTGAGGCTTCTGAACCAATGTGAGCAAGGACTTTAGATTTGTTTACATCAAAAGGTCCCCACATTTCATTCCCGTTCCCTAAATGTCAGCTGATTTTAACCTTAATGATTTTCTAGCTGGAAGTTATGTTCCATCTGACCTGTTGATGTGAGAAATGCCACACTGCCTCGCTGTTATTGCAGAGCAACAAACACGCTCATGATTGCTTCGGAAATGTCAGACTGCAGCATTTGTTTGTGATTCTGGTTTCCCAAAACACAGAGTGAGATGATGAGTTATTTCTTCTTCATTCTGTGAGAAGGTAATTGTTTGATCAAATCTATGTAAGCTTGTGTTGTGATTTATTAAAGATTTTACTATACAATTCTTAAACAAATGTGGAGCTGTTCCGTTATAATGTAATAAATTACATTGTGTTCTGCTGTTACCACATGGGGGCGCTGAGTGCACATACAGGCAGTGCACAGTCCATTTAAACAACTGAAGCTGTGTATTAAACACTGCTAAAATAACTATAATTTTCACTGATCATTTAACAATGGTTTTGGTTTTAGATGGAACATCTTGGGAATCTTAACTGAACTTCACTCCCCAAAGTGAAGTGAAAAAGGCAACTGGACTTCTCTTGTTTTCTGAAGACTTTTCACCTCATCCGAGAGTACTTAAACATAAGCTGGACGTTTTAGGAATTATCAATACTGATAGGTTCATAGAGGTCACAGTGATAGTGGCATATAGGTCACTAATGAGGTCACTGTTGTCATTAATGGGGTCATTAAGGCCACATGAGTCCCTGGCCTCCTCATTTCCCTGTTCATTTTGTTAAAACTGATGATTCCAAACATGTCTCAATGATGCCAGCGGCTCACTGTTTTGATCACATGACTCAAGGTGTGAGTTTGTGTGAACCTACAACTTGATATTGATAACCTTTAATTAGTGGTCCAGAGTAAACAATCCTACAAATCTGATTCAGCACAGACTGCTGTGATTTTTTTTTCCTTGTGTAAGAGAATAAACCTTTAAACAGCTGAATACGATACGACAAGCTATAAGTTATGCTTCATTATAACATTAATACATTTGTAATTGAGATTTTTCAGTTGCACATGTAGTCAGGAAATGGGATTGCTCTGCTTTGCCCAGCAGAGGGCAGTCTAGCCACAGTTTACCAGCACATGAAGCAGCGTAAGAGTCTGATGTTTAATCCCAGATCACTTTCATCTTTCCTAAAACATGATAAACAAACTGCTGTCTGTCTGATGAAGCTCCTGTTGTCACTGAACATAAGTTAGTGTCTTAGATGGAAAACTATTAGAACAATAACCAAAGGAAAAGATGGTAAATGATAAATGTCCTGTATTTAGAGAGTTCTACACTTCCCAAAGCGCTGTACAACACCACAACCATCATTCACACACTGATGATCTCTGATGGGCATGATGCCTCTCCAACACTGCCTCAGTGTGGTCCAGACCAGAAAGCGTTCTGGGTCATCAGAATCTAAATTCTAGCTCTGCAGGGCTGGATCCTGCTGTGATGTGACTGAACTTCTTTACACCACAGTACCCATCAATCAACTCTAAACCAGACCCCAAACATAAGTCTTTAGTTTACTTAAACAACATTTAGAACAGCGATTCTGAAAAACGGAGGCATTACAGCTCCTAAAAAAATAAACAACTTAATCTCAGTTTTGAACATGAATTTTCCAAGTTTAACTACGTACATTCAAAGCCATGACTTTTAGTGAAATCTGCTGTCAATGATGAAATTAGCATCAAATGTTTCCAAACAAAGGTACCACGTCTCTAAATCTTAGCAAATCTTTAAATCTAAACTTCACAATCTCCAAACGACTTGATCTCCAGTTAACTGTCAGAGTGGGAAAGATTCCAGACCCCATGTGCTGGTGGTGTTTGGCCTCCACCAGTGACACGGATAACATTTAAGAATAGAGACAATTCATGTTAATCATTGGTAACAGGATTTATTTTCAAAGACATCTCCTAGGGTAAAGAGTGTAATCTTTTCCAATATGACACAATTTATGGTCAGGTTGTTGCCAGAGGCGGGTGGGAACTAGTTACATTTAGGCTACTCAGTTACATTTACTTGAGTAACTTTTTGAAAAAAAAAAAATCACTTTTATGAGTAGTTTTACTTCACTGTACTTTTTACTTGAGTATTATTTTTGTTAAGTACTCCTACTTGAGTAATCTGAACCTCCTACCTACTGTGAGTAACTTTACAGAAAAACAAACATGTTTTAACATGTTCTACCCTTTATGGGTCATATCTCACAAATATTTACCACATTTAACTGGAGCGAGCTTTACATTTTGGTTTTCAGCCTGAACCTGAAACTTTTCCATAATTGTTTACAAAAGTAAATAAAATAAAATAGTAAACACCGTTTTTTATGTTAAATGACAAAGATGACAAAAACAAATGACTTAAGTTCGAGTTTATGACTGGATACATCCAGCATTATTTATTAGTAATCAAATGTTGGTGTTCATTAGTAGGAAGTTTGTTTTCTTTAAAGCTTTTTTTAAAAGCCATGTTAGATTATATAAACCTAGTTCCAGTTCTTCTGTCTGATTTAACTTGATTGTTGGTTTCTATGTTTACATTTTTTTGTGAGGGTCAGCAGGAGGTCACAACATCTACACTTCTTCTGTTTCACCAGAAACAAAACGATAGAAGCAGAGATGGGCAGAACATCCATCTTCCTCCACAGCGTCTCTAAGGCTACATTCACCCTGCTGGTCTCGACGCTCAGTTCTGATTCTTTTGCTGAAGTGTGACCGTTCACATTAAGGTTTAAGCGCTCCACTCTCAGACAGCAGTGTGAGCGGTCCACGGTTCTGAGGTGACCCACGAGCGTAATGTCACACACTGCCTGAAGTATTTATGGACGTAATATGGATGCTACGCGTTAGCATGTGTGTAATTCTAATGTTCAGTCCTATCAATGTTTCTTTCACCCAAAACAAAACCTGGATCATCACGACTGAGCAAGCTCTTTTTGACACTTTGAAAAATCGTCCATTAAACCACTGATGCATGTGGAAGATGACCAATAGAGCTGATTTATGGAGAAACATGAACTGATGAACGCTGGAGGTTTTAGTCTCACAATGACGACATGAAAGTGACCTGGAAAAATCTGATTTGGGCAAAACAATTAGATGTGAGGTCACTTTAGCCTGCAGTGGTAACGTAGTCTGAGTCATGATGTTTCCTAAACCTCAGAGGGAATGACTCATGAGGAGGTTTAATCTTCTAGATGCTCCAGCCCCCCCACCCCACTGATTCATGTCTGTGGAGGTAAAAACTCCAGGTTGTGGGTTTATTACCCTGACGTCTGGTTAAACACTCAGCCCGACGGCTTGGTGAATACGTTCGTCGTGGTTTGAGTTTGTAGTCTGGGTGGCCCAAACTGGAAGGTCCTGGCAGGATGATGCTGCTCCACAAGAACATCAAAGGATCTGGTCTTCCTGCTGACCTGGCAGCAGCACAGAGAAGCTAACCTAAATAAATATACAGGAGCAGCCATGATGCCCTCTCACCAGCGCTCACGCTGACACGAGGAGAGCTGGAACCATAACCTGATGGTGGGCATGATGGGAATGTGTGTGTGTTCACCACAGCAGCGGGGAACATCAGCCTAATGTGATGGGGTCTGGAAGTGAGCTCACTCCAGCAGAATGTAGCTGACATGTTGGAACACCACATGGAAAGCTCCTGTCTGGGCTTAGTGGGAATCCAGGGCCCCCCCATCTAAAGGCTTTACATCACAAACAAAAACACAAAGAGTTCTGTTCAGTGAAGTGAGGATCTTTGTTTTCACTTAAACATTACAAACACTGACTTTAATAAACCAATATCTGTGTGTGTGTGTATGCGTGTGTGTGATGTCCTTCAGACCAAAGTGTTTTCTCTGTTGCTGCTGTTTGGATCATCTAACCATGTGGTCTGCAGAAGTGATTTTCAATGTTTGCCTTTAATAAATCACTCACAGGTATTTTTGCTTGGAGGATTCAAGTAGATGGGAGCCGTTCCTTTCAGGACGTTGTTTGACGACGAACAGAGGGGTGACATGTGCTCGTTTAGACTGATTGAAGACCAAAGGCGCTGCTGCGTTCTGGACCATCTGTACAGGTTTCACTGGGCGACCAGCTGAAGGGTGTTGCAGTGGTCGAGGCAGGAGATGACCATATTGGACCAGGAGCTGGGTGGTGTGCAGACACCCTGGTCTCTACAATAACCTCTCTCTAACTTTTATTAATTCTCTTTGTCCATTTATTGATTGATCATCTGTTCTATTTTTAATGTTTGTAAAGCACTGGCTGTCTACAGTAGTTGGCTTTTCAGCAAAGAGCTATAGATAGCTATAGATATCAATAAATGAAATGTAACAGGTGCTTTGTGTGTTGTTTCTGATGACGCTGTAGTTAGTGTTCTGCTGTTGTACATGTTTTTATGTCTCAGAAGCACAGACAGACTGGAAAACTGCTGTTTGTGCCTAGCATTAGAAGTTTATGAAATCTGCATCGTCTCTCAGGAATAGAGAAGGAAAGCTCGTTTGTTGAACAATAAAAACGATCATCACCCAAACATGAAACTACCGTAGGCGTCAGCAGAGACAGGAAACGTGCTATGAACACGCTACTGCTGCTGTAACTGGAGGCATCAATCAATCATCCATCCACCTTCTTAACCACTTAATCCATGAGGGTCATGATGAAATGGTGTCTATCTCTAGCAGTCACAGGAGGACACCCTGGACAGGCCTCCAGTCCATAGACAGTAAGAGGGACCACTATATGTCAAAATTTGATGGATGGTGACCTTTGACCTCTATTGTTTGACATCCTATTGTTCGTGACCTCCAGCCACGCCCCCTTGACCTCTATTGTTTGAAACCCTTTGATCTTCCTGTCCGCTTGACCTCTATTGTTTGACATCCTATTGTTTGATCTCCCTATTGTGCGAAACCGGTGACCTCTTGACCCCCAAAAAGTAAATGTCAAAAAATTTTGATGTGCGGAGCCCCACCCCTCCAGGGGCGTGAATCTCCCTGCAGGAACCACCCACCCCTTAAGAAACAGTGATTCATCACCCTGGCATGGTGACCCACCCCTCATGACTCAACACTCTTCCCCCGCTTTCCCACCCATATTGCGTTTCTCTCCCAATCAGAGGATAGAGGAGGAGTTTCGGTTACACTTTAAATAGACCTATTTTGTTCTAGTTTGTTGTAAAAACAACACGGTTACAAGACGGCAGACATAAAAAAAACAGGCTAGCATGGCTTCAACTGATTCTACAACTCATGGCAAGAATCCAACAATGGCTGATGCCTCTACATCTACAACTCATGGCAAGAATCCAACAACTGCCTCTACAACCCAAGAGAAGAAACCGATCGGTCAAACTCCGATCGATGAGCCTTTTCACGGGAAAACTGAAATGCAACTGCGTAGGAGACAAGCGCCACCCACAGAACCTTTGTACCGGCAGTGGTCGTTATCGGAATACGGACTGGATGAGTCCTGGTATTACTATTTCAAGTATGGCCGAGGAGAACTATGGTTTAACCAGACCAAAGATGATGATCCACTCGGGCATCTTTCGTCAATAGGGGTTCTAGGTTACAACGACTGGGCAATTCTCCGAGATGTGGTTCCTCGTGACAATGAAGAAGAAGAAGAAGAGGAAGAAGAAGACTCACCAACCGAGGCCAAACGGATGAAATATCCTTCAACATGCCCAGAGAAAATGGTGAAAATTGAGCATGACAATCCACAGTAAGACCGGAGTACTGACCAGGGAGGGAGGGGGTGTAGAGTTCATAAACTGACCAATCAGAGGACACAGCTCAGCAGCCTCAGGTCCCGCCTCCAGAGTGTCAAAAGTCTTCTACAGACAGCGAGCAGAAAAATGAACTGAGCGTGCAGTGAGAGAGACGAGCGCAGGCTCGTCGCTGCCGCGTGCTCGATGGCTTTACGTGCGCGCTGTGTTTGATTGTCAGTGCTCACAGATACTGTGTGCTCGCTCTCAGTGCACAAATGCACTCTCACGATGTAATTTTTCACTCGCAAGTCCCAACTTTCCTCTCGCGTCTCCCGTTTGCACGCGCGGTGTTTAGTGTGCGCGCTCGGTGTGCTGTGCGCGCGCTCAAAATGCGCGTGCCCGACTTTAGGAACCGAATAAGCGCCATACCGTTTGTCTTATTCATCCTCGAAACCGTAAATATGGAATGCGGAGTGTTCAGGGTCCTGCTGGCTATCCCGTACGATGCTTGGATAAACGCAATAAACGAAGTCGCCGACCAGATCGACACCCTTTTCCGTTCATGTCGCTGCTGGAATGATGTTTTGTCTGTGAGGGATATCTAAAAACCTGTGGACCCTCCCAGCCACCCCTCGAGGGAACCGCCCTTCCCCCCCATTTCGCATCCCTCCCCCATGGGGACCACCTTCCCCACGCATTTCCCCTCCCCATTCTCCATCGCCCCTCCCTTTTTTCCCCATGCTAACCATCCCCCATTCGCCCCCAAAAACAGATATATTTCAACACTTTCTTCTTAAGAATCAGCATTCCAAAAGGTTTCAGCCACAGTTTTCTTACAGATCTAAAGTTTCGATTATGCAAAAACTCACTTTATCGTTCTAAGTTTACACAAGCTATTTTTCTCAAAAACAAAAAATCCTCAGTTTCCACGCACACACACACATTTTTTTTTATCTAATAGTTTTTAAAAACTCTAAGTTCTCTGATTAATTACAAGTAAGAATATCTAACTTTTTGCTCTGTTTGGTTAGATCCAATCAGAGCTCGTGTTAGAACCCAGAGATCTGATGTCAGCCACTGAGTTCTACTTCTGAGGCCCAGTCAGTGGATGGTGACCTTTTGACACCGCTTCAGCACCCAACTCACACCCTCCCTTTCCCTTATCTGTGTGTCTTTCTTTCTCTCTCTCTCCATCACACACACATATAGTAAGAATGTTAAAAGTCTAAAAGATAATGAACAAAATATAAAATATTGGATGTTTTACAACTTATCTACAAAGTACAAGCATAAGAATGTTCTTTAAAATATTTCCAATCTAACAAAAACTACTTTGCTGCACTATGTCTCCAGTTTCTCACAGAGACTGCAGAGTTTCCATTTTTCCAAAGTCTTTTCTAGAGTTTTAAAACTAAAGCCATGTTTTTGTTTTCACAGTCTAAGCGAGGAAAAAATGAAATGTGTTTTCTACACAAAGTTCTAGATAGGGGGATGGGGAGTGAAGTTTGTCTCGTCTCGTCTTCTTCCGCTTATCCGGGTCACGGGGGCAGCATCCCAATTAGGGAGCTCCAGACGGTCTTCTCCCCAGCCACTTCTACCAGCTCCTCCGGCAGGATCCCAAGGCGCTCCAGGGCCAAACCAGAGATATATTTTCTCCAGCGTGTCGTGGGTCGACCCGGGGGCCTCCTGCCGGCAGGACATGCCTGAAACACCTCCCTGGGGAGGCGTCCAGGGGGCATCCTAACAAGATGCCCGAACCACCTCAGCTGGCTCCTTTCGACATGGAGGAGCAGCGGTTCTACTCCGAGTCTCTCCCGGATGTTCGAGCTCCTCACCCTATCCCTAAGGCTGAGCCCGGCCACCCTGCGAAGAAAACTCATTTCGGCCGCTTGTATCCGCGATCTCGTTCTTTCGGTCATTACCCAGAGCTCATGACCATAGGTGAGGATTGGGAGGTAGATCGACCGGTAAATCGAGAGCCTTGCTTTCCGGCTCAGCTCCTTCTTCACCACAACAGACCGGTTCAGCGTCCGCATCACTGCAGACGCTGCCCCAATCCGCCTGTCGATCTCCCGCTCCCTCCTTCCCTCACTCGTGAACAAGACCCCGAGATACTTGAACTCCTCCACTTGAGGCAGGACCTCTCTCCCGACCTGGAGTTGGCAAGCCACCCTTTTCCGACCAAGAACCATGGCCTCAGACTTGGAGGTGCTGATCCTCATCCCAGCCGCTTCACACTCAGCTGCGAACCTCCCCAGTAAGAGCTGTAGGTCAGAGCCTGATGAAGCTAGGAGGACCACATCATCTGCAAAAAGCAGAGACGAGATTCTCCTGTCACCAAACTCGACACCCTCCACACCACGGCTGCGCCTAGAAATCCTGTCCATAAAGGTTATGAACAGGTCCGGTGACAAAGGGCAGCCCTGGCGGAGTCCAACCCTCACTGGGAACAGGTCTGACTTACTGCCGGCTATGCGAACCAGACTCACACTCCTCTGGTACAGGGACTGAATGGCCCTTAACAAAAGACCATCCACCCCGTACTCCTGTCTCTTNGAGCGTCCCCCACAGGGTGTCCCTGGGGACATGGTCATAAGCCTTCTCCAAATCCACAAAACACATGTGGATTGGTTGGGCAAACTCCCATGACCCCTCCATCACCCTAGCGAGGGTAAAGAGCTGGTCCACAGTTCCACGACCAGGACGAAAACCACATTGCTCCTCTTCAATCTGAGGTTCAACTATCGACCGGACCCTCCTCTCCAGTACCCTGGAGTAGACCTTCCCAGGGAGGCTGAGGAGTGTGATCCCCCTATAGTTGGAACACACCCTCTGGTCCCCCTTCTTAAAAATGGGAACCACCACCCCGGTCTGCCACTCAACAGGAACTGCCCCCGATGACCACGCAATGTTGCAGAGACGTGTCAACCACGACAGTCCTACAACATCCATAGCCTTGAGATACCCAGGTCGGATTTCATCCACCCCCGGGGCACCGCCACTGCGTAGTTTTTTGACTACCTCAGCGACTTCTGCCCCAGAGATTGGACAGTCCGTCCCCAGGTCTCCCAGCTCTGGTTCCTCATAGGAATGCGTGTCGGTGGGATTGAGGAGCTCCTCAAAGTATTCCTTCCACCGCCCGACTATAGCCCCAGTTGACGTCAGCAGCTCCCCGTCCCCACTGTAAACAGTGTGAGCGAGTTGCCGCCTTCCTCCCCTGAGGCGCCGGATGGTTTGCCAGAACCTTTTTGGAGCCGACCGATAGTCTTTCTCCATGGTCTCACCAAACTCCTCCCACGCCCGAGATTTTGCCTCGGAAACTGCCACAGCTGCACTCCGCTTGGCCCTCCGATACCTATCTGCTGCCTCTGGAGACCCACAGACCAGCCACGCCCTGTAGGCCTCCTTCTTCAGCCTGACGGCTCCCCTAACCTCTGGTGTCCACCAGCGGGTACGGGGGTTACCGCCACGATTGGCACCGGCTACCTTGCGACCACAGCTAGCAACAGCCGCCTCAACAATCGCAGAGCGGAACAAGGCCCATTCAGACTCAATGTCCCCCACTGCTCTCGGGACGCGGTCGAAGCTCTGCCGGAGGTGGGAGTTGAAGACCATCTTGACAGGCTCTTCTGCCAGGCGTTCCCAGCAGACCCTCACTATACGTTTGGGTCTACCAGGTCTGCGTAGCATCTTCCCCTGCCATCTGATCCAACTCACCACCAGGTGATGATCAGTTGACAGCTCCGCTCCTCTCTTCACTCGAGTGTCCAAAACATACGGTCTCAGGTCAGATGATACAACTATAAAGTCAATCATCGACCTGTAACCTAGGCTGCCCTGGTACCAGGTGTACCGGTGGGCATCCTTATGTTCGAACATGGTGTTTGTTATGGCCAAACTGCGACTTGCACAGAAGTCCAAAAACAGAACACCACTCGAGTTCAGATTGGGCGGGCCGTTCCTCCCAATCACGCCCCTCCAGGTCACGCTGTCATTGCCCACGTGAGCGTTGAAGTCCCCCAGCAGGACAATGGAGTCCCCTGTTGGAGCGCTATCCAGCACTCGTCCCAGGGACTCCAAAAAGGGTGGGTACTCTGAGCTGCTATTTGGAGCATAAGCACAAACAACAGTCAGGACCCGTTCCCCAACCTGAAGGCGCAGGGAAGCTGCCCTTTCATCCCCCGGAGAAAACCCCAACATACAGGCAGAGAGTCTTGGGGCTAACAGAAAGCCCACCCCAGCCCTCCGCCTCTCACCCGGAGCAACTCCAGCAAAGAAAAGTGTCCAACCCCTCTCAAGGACTCGGGTTCCAGAGCCAACGCTATGTGTCGAGGTGAGCCCGACTATATCTAGCCGGTATCGCTCAGCCTCTTCCACAAGCTCCAGCTCCTTCCCCGCCAGAGAGGTGACGTTCCATGTCCCAATAGCCAGTTTTCCTGTCCGGGGATCGGACCGCCAAAGCTCCCGCCTTGGTCTGCCATCCGATCCACATTGCACCGGACCCTTCATGTTCCTCCTGCAGGTGGTGGGCCCACAGGTGGATGAGCCCATGTATCCGGTTCGGGCTGGGCCCTGCCGGGCCCCATGGGCGAAAGCCCGGCCACCAGGCGCTCGCTCACGGGCCCCAACCCCAGGCCTGGCTCCAGGGTGGGACCCCGGTAACCCTCCGGGCCGGGTACACTGGCTCGATGATTGGACTTGCATGAAGAGTCTTTTGAACCGTTCTTTGTCTCACCCCTCACCTAGGACCACTTTGCCATGGGTGACCCTACCAGGGGCACAAGTGCCCCAGACAACATAGCTCCTAGGATCATTAGGGCACTCAAACTCCTCCACCACGATAAGGTGACGGTTCACGGAGGAGGGGAGTGAAGTTTGTTTTTCCAAAATCTATTGATCAAGGATCCCCCACCAATCTTCTGTTGGGGTTACTTTAAACCATTTCTACCGTTATTCTACACACAGAAATCACTTTAAAACTTCAAAGAAATAAACGTAGTGGGTTCTTTTGCTTTACTCTTCTTCAAAGTCTCACTTTTTTTTTATTACATTGTCTAAGGAAGCAAAACCTGTATTCTTATGATATATATATCCCCCTCAATGTGCAGCAGGTCATTTTTATTTTTAAAAACTGGTATGGGGTCCCTCTCTCTCTTTTGCTCTCTCTCTCACACAAAACCTCTGTTGATCACACTTACACAAGTATCCAAAAAAACCTTCTCATAGTAGCAGACTCCGACACACATTTTTGATTGCCTCACTTGTCACCAAATTAAAAATATATATATATGTTTTTTTTTACTTTAAGGTTCACCCAGTCTAAAAAAAAAAGTTTGAATTGATCCATCCATCCAACAAAACTATTTCAGTAGAGAAATATTTCTCTGGGTGAAGACTTGCTCCTATAAGACAATTTTATGTCATCATTACTGTTATATGTTAAATATCTATATAGAATCACATAAGAAATAAAAAGTGATCAAGTTGTTTCTTTAACAATAAATAGTTTTAAAACACTAGGCATTTCAATTATTATTACACTTTTATTCCATAGCCTTTAGTCAGGAGTGAGTGGTGACACTTGTTTGTTTGATCTTGTTTTTAACCTGCTTATATTTCACAGTTTTATTGGTATGGGTATGTATTAGGTTTATTTCAGTGTTCAGCACTTTGGTCAGTCTTTGTATTGTTTTAAAGTGCTTTATAAATAAAGCAGCAATGCTATTATTGATGATGAATCAAACCCTTGTTCTGACTCTTTTGGAGTGAAAATCATGGCCCATACCTTTCCAAGCCTCCATCCAACAGACACATGTCAATCGAGTTGATTCCACCACGGGTTGGTAGTCCGCAATAGTCTGCTTCATTCCAGGACCTCCATCTCAGAGACCCGACAACAAAAAAAAAGTCAGAAACATTTAAAAGAAAACCTGAAATCCGTTTGTTTCACCATCTGACCTGTCTACATATTGCACACTCAACTTTTTACCTCCAAAAAGCCTGATGTCTTTATTTCTGAACCAGACTCCTGTGAGCTTTTCCCCCCAGGGGTCTGTTCTTAACATCAACCCCATTTGACCAGCTCAAACCAGCTTTAACTTTTATAAACTATAATCAAGTTGTTCAGTCCAGTGGGTTCACTCTGCTTTATTTATCCAAAGTCCCAAATTTATTATTTTGATTCGTATGTCAACTATATTTTATAAAAACTTTTAATTGAAGTTTTCTTTTTTGTTTCAGAAGAAAAAAACCCAAACAGAATTCATACGTAAACACAAACCAATATATGAATGAAAAGAAACAGAGAGGATAAAATGTCTCATCGTCTCTGCCCCCTTTTTACAAAATAATACACAAATGCTTTATCACATTCCTGACTAGATTGTTCTGCTTGATCACAGACACCACTCCATTCATTACCTTGATTTAATACTTTTTAAATATATTAAGTGATCGAGAGTATTTTATATCCATAGGTTATTTTCCACACCATTTACAGAAATTCACAATTCCTTCAATTCAGCAGCAACTGTTGTTCTGTTTGACAGGTGACACTGGAACGTTAAGTAAGGTTGTTTAGTCCCGCCTCAGCGTCCCTATTCTTCTAAACCTCATCCAGTCCAGAAATACAACTAGAGAGAAAACAATCTGGACCCCACCACACACACACACACACACACACACACACACTAGCTGACCAACCACTGAAGTCAACGGCTGCAACTCCATCCATCCATCCATTTTCTGTAGCTGCTTATTCCTCCACAGGGGGTTGCGGGGCAGCTGGTGCCTATCTCCAGCGGTCAGGGGGTGAGAGGCGGGGGACACCCTGGACGGGTCGCCAGTCCATCGCAGGGCCACACAGAGACGAACGAGACAAACAACCACACACCCACTCACACCTAAGGACAATTTACCAGCCCAATTAGCCTGACAGTCATGTCTTTGGACTGTGGGAGGAAACCGGAGTACCCGGAGGAAACCCACGCACGCACGGGGAGAACATGCAAACTCCACGCAGAGAGGCCGCAGAGCCGGGACGCGAACCCATGACCTCCTTGCTGCGAGGCAACAGTGCTAACCAGCTGCGCCACCATGCAGCCACGGCTGCAACTCAAAGAGAAAAAGTTTTGGGTTCATTAAAGAAGTCTCTTCTCAGCAAGAGAAAAACTACAAATCTATGAAAATATGCAATGATATACCTTCCATCATTACCTCTTTTAAACCTATAAACCTTTTATTTTTCAATCACAAATTGTCCTTGTAGGAACATCAATTTCTACTCAGATTGACTCAGTTCCATCAGCAGAATGTAAAGATTCAGACTTGGAGGTGATTTCCAGAGGTTTTTAAAGCTGTGGCGTTATTATTTGACCAACCTGTCAAACAGGAACTAACATGAATGAAGGAGTTTCTTTCTATTGTACACACTGTTATACATTTTTATACAATTATAAGTTCCTTATTGTCACAGTTTGAGTTTCTTACATTCATAGAGTCATTCTACCTTTCACCATTGAAATTGGGACGGTCTGAAGCCAAAGCTTAGAACTGCTCACGCCTTGTTTTACAAACTTCAGTTTACAAGTCACTTTTTATTTACATTCTCCAGTCAAGTTTTGTTTTTTTCTGTTAGTTTTATTGTTAAAGAGTTAATTTGGTCTCTCTCTTTTTGTTTTTATACCAGGTATTCTTTTGTCATAGCCTTGTATGAGTTTCCTCTTGAATTTCAATTTCAATATTTTTTTTTCCACTTGGCAAAAACGTTTTTTTTTTTTAAATAATTAATTCACAGTACAAACATCATCCAAGTGAAAAGGGGGAGGAAGAAGAAAAATCTTATATGACCTACCCTCTTCTACAAAGTAAATTACAAATGTGTCTTATACACAAACAAGCATACATCGTTCTTTTCTTTGCAAACAACATCACAATCAAAACATGTCAAAATCCTCCATCGTTAACTCGTCAGATCACAGGTTTGTAAAATGTTCTCTTTATACATTTTCTTAAATTGATCATTAGTTGTACTTTTTTGTTTTCAAATCATCATCCAGGTTATTCCATATTTTTACTCCATATACTGAAATACACATTTTGCTGTAATGTTGTTCGTACAAATATTCTTTTAAACTCAGACTTCTTTATACTTTTTCCATCATTTGAGATCAAAACAAAAAAAAACTTCTGTAACTTCACCGGCAGTAACATCTTTTTATCCTTTAACATAATTAGTAAAGTTTTCAAATTAAACAAATCCCTGAGTTTCACAACTTTTGACTGAATAAAACAATAAACAAAGAGCTAATGTGCTCTCTCTCTCTCTCTTTTGTTTGTTTTCATACTAGTTATTCTTTTGTCATAGCATCGTATGAGTTTACACATGTTTCCTTGATCTTCCATTTGAACATGTCTTGAACAACTAGTTAGTTCTCTGTCTACAAGGTTCCACCTTTTACTCCCTTTATTGAGATGCACATTTGTTTCACCTTCGTTCTCGTATGTTTAAAGTCTCATTTCCTTCTTTGATTTTCTTTATTCAGGATGAAAAACAAACTTTTGTATATTGTAATAGGTAACGCTTTACTTTGTAAATAACAGCTAGCATTCTTAGGTTGACTATATCCTCAGTTTTTATTATTTTTCACTTTGTGAATAGTTTATTGGTGTGTTCCCTGAAGCCTGTTTTGGGCCTAACTCTAATGGATCTCTTTTGCAATTTGAAAAGGGTTTTGATGTTAGNCTAACATCAAAACCCTTTTCAAATTGCAAAAGAGATCCATTAGAGTTAGGCCCAAAACAGGCTTCAGGGAACACACCAATAAACTGTTCGCAAAGTGAAAAATATAAAAAACTGAGGATGTAGTCAACCTAAGAATGCTAGCTGTTATTTACAAAGTAAAGCATTACCTATTACAATATACAAAAGTTTGTTTTTCATCCTGAATAAAGAAAATCAAAGAAGGAAATGAGACTTTAAACATACGAGAACGAAGGTGAAACAAATGTGCATCTCAATAAAGGGAGTAAAAGGTGGAACCTTGTAGACAGAGAACTAACTAGTTGTTCAAGACTTAACATGTTCAAATGGAAGATCAAGGAAAAATGTGTAAACTCATACGAGGCTATGACAAAAGAATAACTGGTATGAAAACAAACAAAAGAGAGAGAGAGCACATTAGCTCTTTGTTTATTGTTTTATTCAGTCAAAAGTTGTGAAACTCAGGGATTTGTTTAATTTGAAAACTTTACTAATTATGTTAAAGGCTAAAAAGATGTTACTGCCAGTGAAGTTACAGAAGTTTTTTTTGTTTTGATCTCAAATGATGGAAAAAGTAGAAAGAAGTCTGAGTTTAAAAGAATATTTGTACGAACAACATTACAGCAAAATGTGTATTTCAGTCTATGGAGTAAAACTATGGAATAACCTGGATGATGATTTGAAAAAACAAAAGTACAACTAATGATTAATTTAAGAAAATGTATAAAGAAAACATTTTACAAACCAATGATCTGACGAGTTAACGATGGAGGATTTTGACATGTTTTAATTCTGATATTGTTTGCAAAGAAAAGAACGATGTGTGCTTGTTTGTGTATAAGACACATTTGTAATTTACTTTGTAGAAGAGGGTAGGTCATATAAGATTTTTCTTCTTCCTCCCCCTTTTCACTTGGATGATGTTTGTACTGTGAATTAATTATTTAAAAAAAAAAAAATATTGAAATTGAAATTCAAGAGGAAACTCATACAAGGCTATGACAAAAGAATACCTGGTATAAAAACAAAAAAGAGAGAGACCAAATTAACTCTTTAACAATAAAACTGTAACAGAAAAAACAAACCATGACTGGAGAATGTAAATAAAAAATGTGACTTGTAAACTGAAATTTGTAAAACAAGTCGTGAGCAGTTCTAAGCTTTGACTTCAGACCGTCCCAATTTCAATGGTGAAAGGTAGAATGATTCTATGAATGTAAGAAACTCAAACTGTGACAATAAGGAACTTATAATTGTATAAAAATGTATAACAGTGTGTACAATAGAAAGAAACTCGTTCATTCATGTTAGTTTCTGTTTGACAGATTGGTCAAACTATAACGCCACAGCTTTACATTCTGCTGATGGAACTGAGTCAATCTGAGTAGAAATTGATGTTCCTACAAGGAAAATTTGTGATTGAAAAATAAAAGGTTTATAGGTTTAAAAGGGTAATGATGGAAGGTATATCATTGCATAATTTCATAGATTTGTAGTTTTTCTCTTGCTGAGAAGAGACTTCTTTAATGAACCCAAAACTTTTTCTCTTTGAGTTGCAGCCGCTGACTTCAGTGGTTGGTCAGCTAGTGTGTGTGTGTGTGTGTGTGTGTGTGTGTGTGTGTGTGTGTGTGTGTGTGGTGGGGTCCAGATTGTTTTCTCTTTAGTTGTATTTCTGGACTGGATGAGGTTTAGAAGAATAGGGACGCTGAGGCGGGACTAAACAACCTTACTTAACGTTCCAGTGTCACCTGTCAAACAGAACAACAGTTGCTGCTGAATTGAAGGAATTGTGAATTTCTGTAAATGGTGTAAAATATAACCTATGGATATAAAATATTCTCAATCACTTAATATATTTAAAAAGTATTAAATCAAGGTAATGAATGGAGTGGTGTCTGTGATCAAGCAGAACAATCTAGTCAGGAATGTGATAAAGCATTTGTGTATTATTTTGTAAAAAGGGGGGCAGAGACGATGAGACATTTTATCCTCTCTGTTTCTTTTCATTCATATATTGGTTTGTGTTTACGTATGAATTCTGTTTGGGTTTTTTCTTCTGAAACAAAAAAGAAAATTTCAATTAAAAGTTAAAAAAAATATATATAGTCGACATACGGATCAAAATAATAAATTTGGGACTTTGGATAAATAAAGCAGAGTGAACCCACTGGACTGAACAACTTGATTATAGTTTATAAAAGTTAAAGCTGGTTTGAGCTGGTCAAATGGGGTTGATGTTAAGAACAGACCCCTGGGGGGAAAAGCTCACAGGAGTCTGGTTCAGAAATAAAGACATCAGGCTTTTTGGAGGTAAAAAGTTGAGTGTGTGCAATATGTAGACAGGTCAGATGGTGAAACAAACGGATTTCAGGTTTTCTTTTAAATGTTTCTGACATTTTTTTTGTTGTCGGGTCTCTGAGATGGAGGTCCTGGAATGAAGCAGACTATTGCGGACTACCAACCCGTGGTGGAGTCAACTCGATTGACATGTGTCTGTTGGATGGAGGCTTGGAAAGGTATGGGCCATGATTTTCACTCCAAAAGAGTCAGAACAAGGGTTTGATTCATCATCAATAATAGCATTGCTGCTTTATTTATAAAGCACTTTAAAACAATACAAAGATTGACCAAAGTGCTGAACACTGAAATAAACATAAAACATACCCATACCAATAAAACAGTGAAATATAAGCAGGTTAAAAACAAGATCAAACAAACAAGTGTCACCACTCACTCCTGACTAAAGGCTATGGAATAAAAGTGTCATAATAATTGAAATGCTTAGTGTTTTAAAACTATGTATTATTAAAGAAACAACTTGATCAGTTTTTATTTCTTATGTGATTCTGTATAAATATTTAACATATAACAGTATTGATGACATAAAATTGTCTTATAGGAGCAAGTCTTCACCCTGAGAGAAATATTTCTCTACTGAAATAGTTTTGTTGGATGGATGGATCAATTCAAACTTTTTCTTTTAGACTGGGTGAACCTTAAAGTAAAAAAAAAAAACGTTTTTGCCAAGTGGAAAAAAAAATATTGAAATTGAAATTCAAGAGGAAACTCATACAAGGCTATGACAAAAGAATACCTGGTATAAAAACAAAAAATAGAGAGACCAAATTAACTCTTTAACAATAAAACTGTAACAGAAAAAAACAAACCATGACTGGAGAATGTAAATAATAAATGTGACTTGTAAACTGAAGTTTGTAAAACAAGTCGTGAGCAGTTCTAAGCTTTGGCTTCAGACCGTCCCAATTTCAATGGTGAAAGGTAGAATGACTCTATGAACGGAAGAAACTCAAACTGTGACAATAAGGAACTTATAATTGTATAAAAATGTATAACAGTGTGTACAATAGAAAGAAACTCCTTCATTCATGTTAGTTTCTGTTTGACAGGTTGGTCCAACAATAACGCCACAGCTTTAAAAACCTCTGGAAATCACCTCCAAGTCTGAATCTTTACATTCTGCTGATGGAACTGAGTCAATCTGAGTAGAAACTGATGTTCCTACAAGGACAATTTGTGATTGAAAAATAAAAGATTTATAGGTTTAAAAGGGGTAATGATGGAAGGTATATCATTGCATAATTTCATAGATTTGTAGTTTTTCTCTTGCTGAGAAGAGACTTCTTTAATGAACCCAAAACTTTTTCTCTTTGAGTTGCAGCCGTTGACTTCAGTGGTTGGTCAGCTAATGTGTGTGTGTGTGTGTGTGTGTGTGGTGGGGGTCAAGAATGTTTTGTCTTTAGTTGTATTTCTGGACTGG
>SSNR01000067.1:0-11131 GCA_006937965.1 Callopanchax toddi | reverse complement strand
TTTAGACAAGTCTAATCATGATCTCGACAAAGAAAAGGTTTGTTGAAATTCTGAAGCATTTATGATATGACAAATGCAGGTTTTTATTTGTTTTATTTTGTGCTCCTCTCGGATTCCTGGATGCAGGTCCGAGCTCGTGTGCCTGAATGAAAAACAAATGTCTTGGCTCTGATGATTTCTTGACAAATTTTCAAATTAAGGATTTTTGTTTATTGTTTTTGAGGATCTAATTAAAAGAGGGATATTTAATAGACTTTAACTGGGAAAATGATAACTTATCTGCAGCAGTGTCTCTCCACCAGAAACTGACAGACAGAAAAAGAGACACATTTAATTTTTTTTTAAGTTTATATTTTTAAGAAAATGGTTTAAGGAGTTTGCATCATTTCTAAATTCGTTTATTTGACTATGGTTGGACAAAGTTTAGTAAATGTATGATGATGATTCATTCTAGGTTGATATCTTTGATTTGAAGTGTGTGATTAGCATATGCTAAACTAGAGGGATTTATCACTGACAAAAGTTGCTTTACATACCTGATGATTTCACCGGCGCTACTTATCTGGAATAGTGTTTCTCTTTTGAGTTTATCTGTATTAGTGTCTCTCCCAGAGCTACTGATTTAAGTGAAAACGACACACATTTAATGTTTTCTTTTGTGGTTTATCTGGTTTATAATTTAGGGTTGACAGCTCATGGAGCCCACATTGATGGTGAATTATTTTATGTTGGTTTCACCTTTTATTTCCTATGTTTTTATTTTTCTGATCCTACCTTACCTGTTGTCTGTGAATTAATTGCTTTCTGGTCACATATATTTTGACACATGTGACCATGTGTCGAAATATAGGGGGGAGTGAGTGAAACGGAGTTCACATGAACGAAGTGAAACGGAGTGAATTAATTCTTCTTAAAAAACTTTTTTACCTCAACTCGTGTTTTCTAAAGCAAAAAGCTAGGATGGACATTCAATGGCACGGAGGCTGTACCTCACGAAGAGCTGCTGCACCTACATCCTGAGAACCCCTTCCACCCCTAACGGTAACCAAATCTGCCCATGCTCTGTCTAACTACCCCAACAGGCCCCAGGACTGTCATGCACCCCAGAACAGTCACAACAATGGCCCCATGGACATGGCTGGACCCCTGAACAGGTCAATGCTGGGAAGAATCGAACTGTGACCTGTCCCTCTCTGGGTTTTCTCTTCCAATGTGGCGTGCGCGACGCCGTCCTCGACAAGTCTGCCTGTGGCGACCTTTCTGACCCTGACATCCTACGGTTCATCACCTGACGTGAGTCACTGTCAATTGACAGACACACCTTCCACATCTCATGAGTCGAAACAACCCAGGCATTCGTTGGCTGAATGTCACTGCGTTCAGAGCTGGTTCTGAACGGGCTACGTAACCCAAATCTCAGGGTCCCCACAAACAAGGACTGGTTGTGGGGGGGGGTTCTGAGTGGACGACTATGGACATGCGACTCAGGGTGTGTCTGTGTTTGTTTACTACGAGGCTGGTGTGGGGCCCTGCAAGGAATGCCCTGCACCGCAACGCTGATGTCACGGGGTCAGAGGTCACAGGGAGGAATGGAAACCAACCCAGCCATGCCCCCTCCTCAGTCAAAAAGGTCCAAGGTGTTTCTCCTCCTCAATCAAAGACCTCATGTCAAAAAGGGTTTCCCCTTGGCCCGGTCAAAAAGAAATGTTAATTCCCGTCTTTTCCAGGCCTGGACTATGAAGCTCCTTCAGAAAACGTTGTGAAACGAGTTGAAGGTCGTTGATGTTGACCCAGGTTTCTGATTGTTTTTGATTCTTATTCTCCATTATAACCACACATATAATGATACATTGCTTATATAATCACCACATTTTAGACATTATAATCAGTATAATTTTTTTTTATGGTTTCATACATGATAAAAGAGGAGGGAGATGTCAGGTTTAAAATTATTTATCACGTATGAAACCAAATGTTTATCTTTGAAGTTCTTCTTTCCCAGAGTTTGACATTTAACTGTTTAATTTGCAAGACTCCTCTTCCTGACCCATTTAGACAAGCACAATGTTTCTTTCTCAAGGTTCAGGAGGAAAGGAGTGAGGCATCTGGAGTCTTATCTATTCCTGTGATTTATCTGTATGTTTTTACTTGTGTGCTGGGCAATAAAAATGAGGTCTGGAGAAAAGTGAGATCAGAAAAAGGTCGGAGGTCTGCTGGACGGCTGATCTAACTTTTTCTCTCCGGATCATCTGCGTATTAAACTCAGTTGTGGTTCCTTGACTAAACTCGGGGGTTTTCTTCATGTTGGTAAAAAGTTTAAACCTGACAAGAACCAGGACCAGAACCAGGACCAGAACCAGGTCTAGAACCAGGACTAGAACCAGGACCAGAACCAGAACCAGGACTAGAACCAGGACCAGAACCAGGACTAGAACCAGGTCTAGAACCAGGACTAGAACCAGGACTAGAACCAGGACCAGAACCAGGACCAGAACCAGGTCTAGAACCAGGACTAGAACCAGAACCAGGACTAGAACCAGGATCCAAACCAGGACTAGAACCAGGACCAGGACTAGAACCAGGACCAGAACCAGGACTAGAACCAGGACCAGGACTAGAACCAGGACCAGAACCAGGACTAGGACCAGAACCAGGACCAGAACCAGGACTAAGACCAGAACCAGAACTAGAACCAGGACTAGAACCAGGACCAGCACCAGGACCAGAACCAGGTCCAGAACCAGGACTAGAACCAGAACCAGGACTAAAATCAAGACCAGAACCAGGTCCAGAACCAGGACTAAAACCAGGACCAGGACCAGGACTAGAACCAGGACCAGGACTAGAACCAGAATAAGGACTAGAACCAGGACCAGAACCAGAACCAAGACTAGAACCAGGACCAGAACCAGGTCTAGGACAAGAACCAGGACCAGGGCTAGAATCAGGACCAGGACTAGAACCAGGACCAGGACCAGAACCAAGACTAGAACCAGGACAGGACTAGAACCAGGACCAGGTCTAGGACAAGAACCAGGACCAGAACCAGGACTAGAACCAGGACCAGAACCAGGACCATGATGGAGAGACTGGAGTCTGAGAGGACAGGACAGAGACAAACACAGGACTGGACCAGGAACATGGAGGGTAGAGAGAGTAGAGCCAGCAGAGAGAGGAGACATGTTTGTCCTCCAGACTGAGTCTCACTGGGTCTCATTCAAAGTGAACTCTGTCAGATTGATTCTGAAGCCTCTTTCATCAGGTTTAGAACCAAAAAGGATTTTAGTCCATAGCTGGGTGAAAAACAAAGGTCAAATGAAAACAATTAGAGGCATTTCTTTTTCTCAGAAAGAGTGCACAATCAGTCCCTTTATGAACTGTAGAACCACCGTTGAGTCCTTTAAGACCCGCTGTGACATACTCACATTTAGCTTGATCTTTTTAACAAGATTTGTATTTTCCTCAAAAAGCTGCAGTCTTAAATCTTTTAAGGGTTTTCTTCCTGCTAGTGGATTATTTGTGTACTTAAGTGAAGTTTTTATTGCTATAATTATTGTTGTATCATTTATGTAGCTGCTTGATAAATTTAACATGAAAGTCAATGATTGTTATATTATCATTAATAAAGGGCTACGCTGAGCCAAATGGGTTTTAAAGGTCTACATGATGTTGCAATGAAAATAATGACATATTCAAAAAAAATGTATAAATGAATCAATATTTAATGAATTCACAGATCCGCAGGATGCAGCTGTTCTTTACGGTGTTATCTGTTGCCTCCTGTAGTTCATCTACAGTATTTTTAGGTTGAACGATCTGGCACAGTGAGGAGAACATCACTGCATTTCAGTCCAACCTCACCTGGTGACCAGAACTCATGGTGACCTGGGAGCAGCACAGAGACCCACATCGTTTCGGTACCTTCAGTAGACTAACCGACACCGTGTCCTCTGGGGAAACCGTTAATCCTCTCTTAGGACATTATTATTGCTAACTTTGCTTCCACCTTTTATTTAAAAATAGTTTTTAAGGTTATTTTCAGTTGAACTATAAATCTGCTGCATATGTTCTCTAGAACAGTTCTTCTCATCAGGCACTGTGAAGTCAACATATGGCACTTATTACCGATTAGCATCTTCCATTAGCTGGGCTCATGGGGGGTGTGGGTATCCGATCACATTCTGCAGCAGTAAGATTTAATGAGGCTAAAGTCCCTGCTGTGATTTATGCTGTCAAATTAAGAGCAGCGGGCAGAGAGAGCAGTTTCACAGCCTGCTTCTACACTCAGGACTAAAGTCTGACATTCATTAGACATCCTCCTCTTTTTATTCTTTTATTTCTCGTAGAATCAGGACTGAATCCCTGCTTCTTTCACTGAGGAACCAACAGAACTTCGTCTCAGAGAGACAAAGCAGCAAGGCTAGAGTTGTGCTTTACATTTGGTCCTCATTATTCCCTCTGCACCTGGATAAAGTTCTAATGATCAGACAAGTGTTCAAGCATGGCTCTGGAAGGTGAAGCCATGTGTTTTTTTTTATAGCAACTAAGAGGTCATGGCGATGCAGAGGGAGAGCTTGATGTTAGCAATCCATCCCATAGCCCTCCTGTCTGACATTAAGTTTGAATGTTTAGCTATAAAAATGAGAAACAGCAGCTTGTGAGTGGATTTATTTTGGGTCTACTGAGAGCACAGAACATCTAGAACAGTAATACTGTTGAGGCATTATGGAATAAGTTAGGGTATAGTTTATTGTCTCAGAAGACCAGTGTCTGATGGGCAGGGCCTGCATCTATGTCATGAGTCGCAATGAGGGGTTTTTATTATTCCTATAAAACATTCCGTTTGTGAAATATTATTTTCATCACAAGTTCAGAGGTCCACATGTCATAGTTTAGACCTGTGGGTCCATCAGGTGGCTCTTAGGATTTTGTTGTCTCAATTGTAGTAGATGATGTTTTCTTCCTGGTTCAGTCTGGTTGTTTATTGAAAAGAAGACAAAAAGGAGTTTTATTTCTATACTGTAGCACCTTCCTAGATATAAATCAGAAAGTGCTTTACAGTCACACAGGGAGGTGACAACAGGAAAAGAAACTACAGAGTCAGAAACTGATAGAACACTACATTACCTGTTAGCTAACCTCTACAGTTAGAACACTTATTACCTGTTAGCTAACCTCTACAGTTAGAACTCTTATTACCTGTTAGCTAACCTCTACAGTTAGAACACTATATTACCTGTTAGTTAACCTCTACAGTTAGAACTCTTATTACCTGTTGGCTAACCTCTACAGTTAGAACACTATATTACCTGTTAGCTAACCTCTAAAGTTAGAACTCTTATTACCTGTTAGCTAACCTCTACAGTTAGAACACTATATTACCTGTTAGTTAACCTCTACAGTTAGAACTCTTATTACCTGTTAGCTAACCTCTACAGTTAGAACTCTTATTACCTGTTAGCTAACTTCTACAGTTAGAACTCTTATTACCTGTTAGCTAACGTCTACAGTTAGAACTCTTATTACCTGTTAGCTAACCTCTACAGTTAGAACTCTTATTACCTGTTAGCTAACCTCTACAGTTAGAACTCTTATTACCTGTTAGCTAACCTCTACAGTTAGAACTCTTATTACCTGTTATCTAACCTCTACAGTTAGAACACTATTTACCTGTTAGTTAACCTCTACAGTTAGAACACTATATTACCTGTTAGCTAACCTCTACAGTTAGAACTCTTATTACCTGTTAGCTAACCTTTACAGTTAGAACTCTTATTACCTGTTAGCTAACCTCTACAGTTAGAACACTATAATACCTGTTAGTTAACCTCTACAGTTACAACACTATAATACCTGTTAGTTAACCTCTACAGTTAGAACACTATATTACCTGTTAGTTAACCTCTACAGTTAGAACTCTTATTACCTGTTAGCTAACCTTTACAGTTAGAACTCTTATTATCTGTTTGCTAACCTCTACAGTTAGAACACTATAATACCTGTTAGTTAACCTCTACAGTTACAACACTATAATACCTGTTAGTTAACCTCTACAGTTAGAACACTATATTACCTGTTAGCTAACCTCTACAGTTAGAACTCTTATTACCTGTTAGCTAACCTTTACAGTTAGAACTCTTATTACCTGTTAGTTAAAGCGGCACTCCGGAGGATTTCATCAGGAGAGCAGTTTTTGAATCTAGTGTCCAAAGGCTCCTCCTCAAAACATCTCGACACGCGCGTCCGGTCGCGTGTGCGCGCGTGCACGAGGCGCATATACTTCGGACATGAACTGTACAGCTCAATGTGTAGGGTTTAATCACTCACAGTTCACAATCTTATTCCAACAGTACTACGAGGGTCTGAAGAGCCCTCTCTGTCCCTGCTGCTTCTGATATTAGCTCTGTTAGCAGAGAGCTGCTGCTGGACTCTGAAGCTGAACTTGACTCGGCCCTGGATGAACTTTCTGACCAAAATAAACGCATAATCCTGTCAAGCCTTGCCATTCTGTGAGGTGAAAGGTTTAAAAATAAAAATAAACCCGTCTTTAGCTGGAGAATGGGTAGGTTTTTAGTAGAAATGAGCCGTGAGTCCTCAGTTAACGGCTGAGACGGCAGAGAAACACACGGAGCGTCCTGTACGACAGCGCCCCCTACTGGTACAGGTTTGGTCGATGCGCGTGTATGTTGAGAGAATGCAGACATTTGAATTTCATTGGCTGAAAAATGTTGGCGGCAAGAAATAATGGAAAGGGGTCTCTAGGAGGAAGGAGGGTCTTCATCAGAATGACAGATGTTGTGGAACTCAACCCATAGATCATAGTTTAGACCTGAAATATCATTTAAAACATTTAGAAAACTTTGATACAGAGAAAAATGCTCCAGAGAGCCGCTTCAACCTCTACAGTTAGAACACTATATTACCTGTTAGCTAACCTCTACAGTTATAACTCTTATTACCTGTTAGCTAACCTTTACAGTTAGAACTCTTATTACCTGTTAGCTAACCTCTACAGTTAGAACACTATAATACCTGTTAGTTAACCTCTACAGTTACAACACTATAATACCTGTTAGTTAATCTCTACAGTTAGAACACTATATTACCTGTTAGCTAACCTCTACAGTTAGAACTCTTATTACCTGTTAGCTAACCTCTACAATTAGAACTCTTATTACCTGTTATCTAACCTCTACAGTTAGAACACTATATTACCTGTTAGTTAACCTCTACAGTTAGAACTCTTATTACCTGTTATCTAACCTCTACAGTTAGAACACTATATTACCTGTTAGCTAACCTCTACAGTTAGAACTCTTATTACCTGTTATCTAACCTCTACAGTTAGAACACTATATTACCTGTTAGTTAACCTCTACAGTTAGAACACTATATTACCTGTTAGCTAACCTCTACATTTAGAACTCTTATTACCTGTTAGCTAACCTTTACAGTTAGAACTCTTATTACCTGTTAGCTAACCTCTACAGTTAGAACACTATAATACCTGTTAGTTAACCTCTACAGTTACAACACTATAATACCTGTTAGTTAATCTCTACAGTTAGAACACTATATTACCTGTTAGCTAACCTCTACAGTTAGAACTCTTATTACCTGTTAGCTAACCTCTACAATTAGAACTCTTATTACCTGTTATCTAACCTCTACAGTTAGAACACTATATTACCTGTTAGTTAACCTCTACAGTTAGAACTCTTATTACCTGTTATCTAACCTCTACAGTTAGAACACTATATTACCTGTTAGCTAACCTCTACAGTTAGAACTCTTATTACCTGTTATCTAACCTCTACAGTTAGAACACTATATTACCTGTTAGTTAACCTCTACAGTTAGAACACTATATTACCTGTTAGCTAACCTCTACATTTAGAACTCTTATTACCTGTTAGCTAACCTTTACAGTTAGAACTCTTATTACCTGTTAGCTAACCTCTACAGTTAGAACACTATAATACCTGTTAGTTAACCTCTACAGTTACAACACTATAATACCTGTTAGTTAACCTCTACAGTTACAACACTATATTACCTGTTAGTTAACCTCTACAGTTACAACACTATATTACCTGTTAGTTAACCTCTACAGTTTTGCTTCAGACCATTTAGTTAATTGTGTCATTGTTTTTATGCATTTGGAGTGGTATGTGCAGAAGCATAGTGATTCTGAAGTTTGAAACAACAAAACAGCCCATATCACGATGAAGGGATTATCTCTAGGTTGACCTGGAAGTCCATTGGGATCGCAAATATCCTTAGGAGCTGAAGGGGTTGTTGCAGGCGATTGGAGAGAGGACAGTCTAGGCTTTCCTACGGGGGATGCTGACCCCAAGATCTGAACCTGAATAATCCGAAAATAGTGAGGCGTAGATGAAGGGTTAACTGTGCTCCTTCATCTACATGTCCCCTACACTTTTATAAAGTTGGCTTTGAGCCCTTTAGTTTTATCTGCCTAAACACAATGTTCCACTATATTGAATGGATACTGGCTGTTGGTTTTAGGTATGGGGTTGATATCATGGCTCTGTTTAAACAGTTCAAGCCTCAGGACTTTGCATCCAATGACCAAAAGTAAAGGTTTCAGCAGCACTGGGACTGCATCTATTCAAGTCTGTTAACACAATAAATGACTTCAGAAAGATTTTTGTTGTTATATACCAATCTACTGGTCTGACACAATCTTTAAATTAATTTAAATGAAAATACCTCTAGATGAGGACTTTCCTCAGATATTTCATATGTGAGATTAAAAATTTGATTAATTAATTAAAGATCATAATTAATTAATCACACAACTTTTTAATCACATGACAGCACTAACTTAAATATATACAGGGGTGCAAATAATTTTGTCAATGAGGAACTCGAAGGAGTACCTGGCGCTGATGTTTTGTGCACACATCTTTGCTATGAGTTCGTCTCTCAGGGTGTTCTGGTGGTGTTGGTGTAAGAGGTGCAATCGGTACTGAAACAGCACTGGTCTGCAAAGGAGCATTGAGGGAAATGGTACACACTTTTGATATCTAGTGCACATGAGCAACAACGTACTGCTTGTGTCATCCCTGCTTGTATACTGTAGATGTATACCAACACATATATACATTTTTTGTATATACATGTAGACATATCTACATAGAGTACATAACAGTATGCCACTGTATATATGTAGTAAATCTAAACGCATGAGCAGATGCTCAGGAGGCAACAACAGTCTGTCTCCGTAGAGGATCACATCTTCTGTTTTGCTTAAAGTAACAAAGATTTTTCTTCCAGCAGCTTCTCTTTTAATGTTTAAAGACAAATTCATCCCCTTAAAACTAGCCATGTTGAGGTCAAAGTTCACAGAAGGCAATAATGGCAGGTAAACATAGTGCTGTAGCCTGCTCTAGCCAGACATGTTAATGCATTCAGCACATGGCTTCCTGCAGCACTTCATCTGTTCTGTTTTCCTTGACTCTGGTTCAGGTGAGAAGGGCAGGAGCTCACTAAGCACTTCCTTCCTGTTCTCCATCCTGTTGGATCATCAGATCATCTCTGAGCATGCTCCTCTCTCAGATTTCTTGCCTTAATAGTTTTTCCATGAAGTGAATGAAGTGTTTTGTTGTGTTAAATTCTGCAGGGCTCTCAAGATCTTCATGTTCTGGTTCAAATACTCACATTTCACCTCCAAAAACAGGTCCTGATTTGAATAGGTGTGCTGCAACGTCAGACGCAAACACCTCCTGCTCTCAGAAGAAGCAGAACTTTTGTTGTGCCACAAACAATGAAGTGCTTTTTACCCCAGAAGGACTTTACAGAAACAGATCAGTCAACAAATGTGTGGTTTTTATGTCTTCTACCAGGTAGTAAAGCTGGCTAATCACGCTTTCCAGCAATACCACAGGGCTCTAGACTAACTGGTTGCACCAGTTGGCCACTGGTTGGCAGCAGGTGAACCCAAATTTCCAACCGTATTGCATTTACCATCACAGTTTAACAGTTTCACATTATCTAGATATCTTATCTGCACTGTTCATCAATGGACCCTGACGTCCCTACGCCGACGGCCATCTTACTTCCGACAGCCGCTCCCTTTCATAACATTGGTGTCAATGGAGCATGTACTATTAAATACCTCTAACTTGCTCAATTTTTCACCAATTTTCAAACGGTTTGCTTTGTTATAAACGTCAGAGACATGCTGTGATATATATTGATAATGGTGGGGAAACTCATAAACTGTGAAAGTATCTCATATCAAGCCTATAATAAAATTTGTAAAAAAGTAACCCTTTGTAAATCTGTTAATATTTCATCAAGTTAGGAGTATTTTTAGTTAAGTTGATCACTCACCTTCCATCTGCTGCCATAGAGAGCAGAACATCAGCTGTCCTATGTAAGATGGCCGCCGTGTAGGGACGCTGTTGACTCCCTGATAAGACATCTAGCCTTTATATATGATGTGAATTTTTTGATGGTTACCGTATCAGGGCAGCGTCTGCAGTGATGCGGACGCTGAACCGGTCTGTTGTGGTGAAGAAGGAGCTGAGCCAGAAAGCAAGACTCTCGATTTACCGGTCGGTCTACTTCCCAATCCTCACCTATGGTCATGAGCTTTGGGTAATGGCCGAAAGAACGAGATCGCGGATACAAGCGGCTGAAATGAGTTTCCTCCGCAGGGTGGCCGGGCTCAGCCTTAGGGATAGGGTAAGAAGCTCGGACATTCGGGAGAGACTCGGAGTAGAGTCGCTGCTCCTCCATATCAAAAGGAGCCAGTTGAGGTGGTTCGGGCATCTGGTCAGGATGCCTCCTGGACGCCTCCCTCGGGAGGTGTTCTGGACACGTCATGCCGGCAGGAGGCCCCCAGGTCGACCCAGGACAAGCTGGAGGAAATACATCTTCAGTTTGGCCTGGGAATGCCTGAGAGAGTAGTTACACCAGTAAATGTCAAAATTTGATGGATGGTGACCTTTGACCTCCATCCACGCCCCCTTGACCTCTATTGTTTGAAACCCTTTGATCTTCCTGTCCGCTTGACCTCTATTGTTTGACATCCTATTGTTTGATCTTCCTATTGTGCGAAACCGGTGACCTCTTGACCCCCAAAAAGTAAATGTCAAAAAATTTT
>SSNR01000066.1:2681311-2695830 GCA_006937965.1 Callopanchax toddi | reverse complement strand
TCAGAATAGGAGTGATGTGATCTTTCCTGTTTGCTCCAGTGAGGAGCCTCGCTGCAGAGTTCTGGACCAGCTGAAGGCGGTCAAGGGCTTTTTGGTTCAAACATGTGAAAAGTGTGTTACAGTAATCTAGACGGGAGGAGATAAAAGCATGAAGAACCATTTCCAGTTCAGGTTTTGACACCAACTTTCTCAGTTTGGAAATATTTCTCAGATGATAAAAACAGTTTCTGACCAGCTGTTTTGAGTGACTTTCAAGAGACATTGATTGGTCGAAAATAACACCCAGATTCCTCAGGTTTGACTTTACAGCAGAACTTAAATGTCCAATATGTTGACTGATCAGAGGGACCATCCTATCAGGGGCAACAATCAGACATTCAGTCTTTTCAGGGTTTAACTGAAGGAAGTTATTTTCTAACCAGTTAGTAATAGCTGACAGACACTCCAGTAGTTCAGACAGTTTGTAGAACTCTGAGTCCTTGAAGGAGCAGTACAGCTGAATGTCATCTGCATAAAGGTGGTAGGAGACATTGTGACATCTACTAATGATCTGTCCAAGAGGATGGAGATATAGTAAAAACAGGAGTGGACCCAGAACAGAGCCTTGGGGTACCCCACAGAACAGATCTGTAGTATCTGACATGATGTTGTTTATATGGACACTGAAACTTCTGTTTGAGAGGTACGATCTGAACCAGTCTAAAACTGTTCCAGAGATCCCCACCAGGTCACGGAGTCTGTTCACTAAGGTGCTGTGATCAACAGTGTCAAAAGCTGCGTGTGTGACGTGTGATGTGTGACCATCAACTCTAGAGTCAATGCAAGAGAAGGTATTAAGGTAACGTTTAGCGTTTTAGCTGAAATACATGATGTGAGGACTTTGGGTTGAGGGAGAATGCAACGAGCGCCACTGCCAGAACATAAACCGAGTCGCGGACACCCCCGTATTGAAATGACGCTACGGGACTCACAGCGGGCAGATCGCTGTTGACGCTGCTTAATGAAGCATGTCAAAATAAGTTCACCAGAACTCCAGCTTAGCAGAAAATAACTGGTCGTTTATTAGTCATGCTGCGGGGAGCGGGAGCATTACAGAGACCACCTTAAAGTACGACGGGTAACCATAGCAACAAGGTTGTTTGTCAAGTACGGTGGCCCATGCTGTACAATAGGGTGTGGGTCAACTGATCTACAGTCGCCAATGCTGATTGATTATGAATTATTATGAATTTAACAATGATTACTGCCTGATAACATCTCCCCAAATCTGAAAATCTCACAGGAAGGACTAGGGTTGGGTGCCGAAGTTTGATCTGGGTATGGAACCGACCGTTACATCATCGGTACTAACCAGACCGAAATACAACATGAATTTCGGTGCACCATTTCGGTACCCCAAAATATAGCCGCCTAATTACGCCCTCTGGTGTTTGCCGTTAATAAGCTGTAGCCTGTGGCACACAAACGTCACGTGACACGCACACAGCAGGCTGCCGCAGGAAACACAACCCCGACACGTGCACTCGCCCATCTCCTCGTCCCTGCAGCAGTCCAGCGGTGATGTCAGCCGCGGCTCCTCGCATCTCTTCGCCCCGCAGAGCACACTGGTCTGAAGGGTGCGGGCAGAGGTCCACTTCATGCCGGCCGTCACTCACTAGCAGCGCGTCCCATGAGATCAGTGGGACGCGCAGCTGGAGCTGCCGGGACCAGACACTCGACTCCTCGCCGCTCACCGGGACAGCCGATCTGCCTCCTCCTCACATCCTGCTGCTTCTCCTTTTTTTCCTTCAGCACACCTTTCATTTCCTTCGTTGTCTGTCCTTATCTTTTCTGTCCTATTCACTCTCTCTGTCGCTCTGCCAACCTGAGTGACACGTAAATAAGTTTCCTCCTGGACACGCCCACTTACAACAGGTGATAGTGATTATCAGTCATGTTAAAAATCAGTCCACAGTGATCCAAAGAATTAAAAACAAACAATATTAAAACAGTATAAAACATGCAATAATAATGTATAAAAACAGGGGAAAAACATGCAAATAAATAAATAATCAAAACCAAATTTTCACTGTGTGACAACAAGAACACCACAGAGCACCGATCTGAGTGTTAGTTCTGTGTTTAGGATTGTATTTCCATAGTTAATCAGTAGATTGAGTTGATGTTCAGTTAATAATTGTACAGTTAATGTTTTGTACATTTAATTAGTATAATGTAAATTTTTTCTTTTATATTAGAAGAATTTTATGTTAAAATATTGTTGGTCAATTTGATTGGCTCGGCCTGTTGCCTTAAGAAATAAAAAGTCAGGGGATCATAAAAAAAAAAAATCTGTGTTTTTTGGTTTTAAAAGTACCGATTTAAATACCGTTTAGGAACCGGTACCATTTTAAAAGTATCGAAATGGCACCGGTACCGAATGAAACCCTTTCAATACCCAACCCTAGGAAGGACACAAGCTGAAGACAATATTATCCTGATATAGAGGGTTTATTTAGTTGTCTAGTTGAACATATTCAACATCCTTTTAAAAAAATACAGAGATAATACCGAAAACCGTGATAATTTTGGTCACAATAACCGTGAAGGTAAATTTTCATACCATGACAACCCTAGTCCTTTGTGGCACACGACTTTCGGGACATGAGAAAAACGTTTGTCTTTCTCTCAATTAGAGTGGTTACAACTTGCAACAACCATAGACCGCACAGAATTTGGGCATTTTGAAGCCGAGTAAACAGCGAAAATAGGGTTCTGTGCAGCGACGGTTACTTCCTGACCCCCATCTGCATTGGGTGACATCAATATGAGCTAAGAGATCAATTGTATTGTGCTCATCATAGTGGAGCCTCCAAATAAACTAAGAAAACCTTTATTTGATTATTGTAAACACGGGCGCAAAGCAGGAGGGAGGGGTAACAGTTCGTTTTTACGACATTGATTTAAAACGAACACTAGGGAGTGCTAAAAGCACGCCAAAACTGCCTAGTGTGACTTTAAACAACCTCAAAGTAGAAGAGCAGCAAATTGATTTGTACACACAAATGCATTCAACAAAAAGCTAAGAGGAAAATACATTAGCAACGATGGTAGGGAAGCATCCACTGCTGCTCATCAATCTGAGGTATAAAACCATTAACAAACCATTTTTTAGTTTTCAGTTATCAGTGAAAATAAAAACACTTTAAAAAGCTGTCAAACTTCCCATCAGTGGAGATTCCAGTTAGATTATACAATCCTGAGAGAAATTTAACAAAACACCTAAAAGCTTCATTTCAAACTTTACATGCTTCAGTTAACATGAGTAACAAGGGTTGTATGGAAGGACTGCCTGGTGAAAGCTTCTTTTATCCTAAAAACAACATGGCAGCACAACTGGGAAATGCAAAGTTGTATTTAAAGTTTTTTAAACACACCAAAGAATCACCTAACAAAACCACAAGGCAGGGAATGTCCTGTCCCTGGCATGGTGATATAGTGGCTGAAACTGGCGCCTCACAGCAAGAAGGTTCCAGTTTAAGTCTCTGTACTCCAGTTTTTCTCCCACAGTACAAAAACATACAGTTAAATGTCTCCGTTACCCTAAATAGGACACAGCAGGTATGGGAATTCATAAACGTCCTTCGATCAGATGACAGTAAAGTGAAAAGGTTAAGCCCTATTCAGTATTACACAGCAATTTATAATGAAGAATGAATTTTCAAACTGACCACAAGCACTTAAAAAGACAAACTATGTATGGAAATATGTCACAGTTTATAGGATGAGCTAAAACTGATAGCATCATAAAGCTTGCTTTTAAAGCAACCAGATGAGATAAGCTGCCAAAGAGTGAGCTATAATTGAGACTGGTTTTTAAGGAACTGAATGTTGAAAGAAATGTTATTTGGGCAAGAAATTTTATTTAGACCATTAGTCTAAAACAGATTTAGATAGGCACTTTTCTTCATGTATCAGTCATCTAAAGAATACAGCCAGTGCATTTTACTATAACCTGGTTTTAGTTTAAATTAAATATTTTAATAAACATCTAGACCTGATCACCTGGCTCATTTATATGCTGTTGCATATCTTAAATATTTTCTTGCATGCCAACAATTCTACTCAATATTCCCTGATGGAAAATCAAATATATTCCCCAACAAAAGTCAGTCAAGACAAATTAGGTGACACTATGTAAAAAAAATTACTTGCCCTACATAACAAATCCAATATTGCTGTCACAGTAAGACTAGTTTGGTGCTTAAAAAAGAAGAAATTACATAAATGACATTAACTTCACATGACAAAGAGGCAGTTCAGTCAAGTTAAACTCCCAGAAGAAATGTTTATTTGCTACATGACTCATTTTCTATCATAACTGAAATTTATTTTAAAGAAATCTTTCTCTGTCCATTTTACTGAGCCTCAAAGAGAACAGAGGATGTGGTGTTTTCTCACCCTTGCTAACGCGATGGTCCAGAAGGGTACGGCAGTCCAGTGCCAGCCTCTGAGTGGCTGGGACATCAGGCGCAGGCAAGGGCATATCAGCCAAAAACATACACACTCTTTTCACAGACTCAGCAAAAACTAAAGACAAAAATATCTACAAGAACCTTCAGACTTCAAACAAAATTAAACTTTACACACACACAGCACGTTTTGCTATCTGACAACTACTTCTGCATGAAGTTTTAAATCAGACTCACAAACATCACGAGTCTCTTCCAAACACAAACTTGTACATCCCTCTCCCAATGCTCCTTAGTCATTCATGTTAGTACATAAGCAAGTAGCCCAAATTAACCAAGAGAATAGCAGCAAATGCTTCAATAACAGCTCTGTTTCCACTGTGTGTCATTAATAAACATCTCACTGACAAGGGTTCTCACTATCCAACCACAGAGAGGAGTGGGAGGAGAAAAGCTGGGATACTGTGGGACAGTCATTCAGTTAGTGGGCTTGGAGTTCAGGGAATGTGGCCTTGGATGTGAAGTGGGTGCAACTGTGGAGAAAATATCTGCTGGGGAACATCTTTGTAAGTTCATATATGATATTCACATGACTGCAACAATCAGTCAAATCACATATACATACTAAGGTAAAACGTCACTAAGAAAACAGGAATTATTTTATTTTATGTAATATTTTCAGCAATACCTATCAATGGGTTTGTCAACTTTTTCCAGTTACTTTCTTTTTCCAGCTTTTGGTGGACATAAATCATCTGTTTTTGCAGTGTTAGTGGTGTAAGAAACAGGGTGTAACTCACCTGTCATGCTCAACTTCAGTCACAAGGTGGTGTTGTTCCTCTAGCTTCAGAGGGAAAGGGAGTCAGATTGCACCTCAGCTCTGAATTGAATCTCCACCGGGGCGTCGAGAATCAGGAAAACCGCTGGCTTATCTTTGGCCTGCTGAAGTTGGTACGCTATAATTTGCTGAAGCACGAACAAATATTTTTGAAAACTGAATATGTTTGAATTCGTTTTATAAATGTATCGACTAGTAAAACGTAAATGGTAAACGCCACTGATATAGGAATTTTTAACTATGATAGTTGTCATAAATTTATCAAAGTTAGCTTAGCATAGCTTCCCCTCACCATAACAATGGCTGCAACTGAGGCATAGAATTAACAGGAAATAAATGTGACACGGAAAGTTACAAGTAAACAAGACACTGTAGTAAATTAACATCTACTTTTTGTTGTTAACTTTATTTTACTAGTGCACTAGTGCTAGACGTAGGTATGCTAACGAGCATAGCTAACTAACTTAGCTGTCCTTAATTTATAATGAATATCGGCGTCCTTTGCTTACCACGAAGCGGAAAAATACATAAATTCTTGAAGTGTTGAGCATACGAGGAGTAAATGCAGGTTATTTCATCTAAAGTTCAGATAAGCCATGACGCTATTTAGTTGCTTCAGCCAGCGTGATTTCCTTTTAACCCCCAACAACAGTTAAAGGCTAGCAGTAGCTGACAGACAGCCGACCACTGGACACCACCTAAATGTCATCATGTTGGAACTGAATCACAGTCCGTCAAATACCAGGTCTGTTTCCTTCATTTTGACTAAAATGTAGGATAAATACAGCCGGGGGTTATAATTTTGCCAAACAATAATAATAAATATAAAACATCACAAGATGTAAATAAGATTCTTAGCATTTCAAAACAAGATCTGGTGGCCTAGTTAATCTGAATTGATATAATTATAACTAATTACAAACACCTTTTTAAAAATAGTATTAAAACACGTGGCAAATATCTTAAATCTGTAACTTTTAAATCTGTAAAAAAAAACATTCAGAGTCTGCATTTGCTATTTTTAGATTCTGTTTTAATTGTATACAAACCAATCATAAATCTAATGTGAGGAATGCATTTAAAAATAAAGAAAGGGAGAAAGGGATCTTTACCACTGTTTCAAATAGACTTTCTTCCAATTACACCTTTTAAGTGGTTGGCATTTACTGATGTTATTAATTACTGTTTAGCAAAAGAAACCTGTATCTTGCAAGACTCAGCTGTCCTTGTTTAATGTCTGATTCTCCTCCTAGTGATGCAGCTATTGATCTGGACCAACTAAACACTAATTTGTAAGATGTGCAGAATATGATATGGTGTTGTCCTGCTGAAATAACCACAGAACATTTGGAAACAGATGTTTTGATAATAAAATATTTTTGCCAGTTTTCTTTTTTTAACTGATTTAATTCCAATGTTTGGTTCCTGAGTGTTTGGGTACTTTTTAATTCCCACCTTTCTGTCTTAGTCATCTAATCTACAATATAGTTCATCAATTCTGTTAGCTTTGGAGTTATACCTCAGGACGCAGTTAACTGAAGAGAGAGCTTTGACTGTATCAGCTGTAAAAATGAATAAAAATAGATTATTTTACAGTGAATATGTTTCAAGGGACAAACATTAGCATAATTTAATGTGAATGGAGCCTAATATCTCAAAAATGACTCATAAAATTTGAAAGGATGGTTTATTCCAGACATCAAGCCTGGGGGCAAAAAGGAGGAGTGTCCACTTTAAAGTCTACTTTGTCCCTATGTGACCTGCATGCTTCTGCTCAAAACCTCCTGCAGAATGCCAACCAACACTACAGTAATAGATCTGTGTGTCTGGTATCAGTGTGATGTTTAACAAGGATTCACAGGCCATAGGGTCAGTTCTGTTGTTGGTTTGGCTTCAGCACGGATAAGAAAGCTAATTACCAAACATCCAAATCAGTTAGCGTTAACACTAAGTAGTTCCAAGGCTTTTGCCCATACCAGACTAAATCCTCTCCCAGATTGATGAAATTGTAAACTGGGTTCACAAAAAACTGTCCACTCCAGAAGCTTCTGTTCTAAAATGATCTACTTATTTTCTCCTCCTGGCTTATTCTATAGGTGTTGACCTCACGTTGGGTTTTTTTTTGTGTGTGTGTGTGTTGCTTTGGTTGGTGATTGATGATGACGTGGTATCAGATGTAGTACATGCTTCAGACCTGAAGGCTAAATTTAGTAGCTCAGTAATCAGTATGAAAGGTCTCTGTAACACAAGGACAGATGGGAACCCATTAGATCAGTCTTAGGGGCTTTGAGTGTTGCCTGGAAACAATTAGCAGCCTCAAAAACTTTAACCAGCTTATCACCATGTGGACCACAAACCTGCTGGAGTTATAAAGTAAGAGATAAAATGTATCCTTTAGAATCGTCGCTATTTATATTTACTTGTTTATTTATGTTGTTTGTTTCATCTTTACATTGTTAATGAGGTTTTGATCAACCATTTGGTAAAACTTAGTTTTTGTGTGCTTATGGAAGAAAAGCACTGAACGTAACTGAAACAAACCCCATAAAGAAGTTTAAAAAATATTACTTTTCATTATTTATGACATTATCGTTAATAATATACTTATATTGTTACCTTACATTATATAATATCTTCAATAACTTTGAATACATTTTTAAAAATCTTGATGTGGACCTTAAAGGGTTTCAAATCTTCAGTTAGTAAAGTCTTTGTTCATTGGTAATGTAAAATCTTTGTCTGGAATCACATTAATCTTAAAACTGGACAACATAAAGGCCATAGATGTCATCAGAATATTATAATATTCCATGTTTTTTATTTTGTAACTTGCCTTGAGAAATTTTATTTATGAGGAGAAAAGAAAAAAATGATTTGCAAATAATTTAAATTTATCAGGTTTTTCACTAAAAAAAATAATGACCATGCTAATAATAATAAAACGCTTAATAGGCTTAACTGCATTAACATGCTGCTTGTGCTGCTGAATAATTAAAAAAAAAACACAAACTGTTTCATAAAACTCAATCATGTAAAAATACATTTCCTCTTTTGATGAGCATTTTACATCTTTGCTTAGCATCCTGTTAATATAAACATGTTTCCAATGTAAGCGTCCAATAAAGTTTCATTTTAGTCTGAATCATCTCTGGATTTTATAGTGCTGCAGGTGAGTCAGCCTCTTTGCTTTTGCACAGCCATGATTTGCAGGCCTGTAGACGAGTTCTATAACAACCTGAAAAGAACCTGTCACCCTGTGTGTGTGTGTGTGTGCGTGCGTGCGTGCGTGTGTGTGTGTGTGCGTGCGTGTGTAACTGCACAAGCAGCACCTGTGTACTACCATTAGTATGAGAGTAAATTACAACCTGGTTTTTAAAAGATGAGAGAATTGCTTTTATCCCGGCCTCGTCTTGAGGTCGGTGAACTCGGCTTTGCAGGACAGTGAGAGTGGCTGCTGACTAATTAATCCTCTTAGCATTCTTCACTCTGCATCTCTGCTTTGTGGCAGTTGTTGACTTCTTTTCAAAAGAGTCCAGGTGGTGACCTACAATCCAGCCGGAACGAGTTCACACGTCTTCGATGGGCAGCTATCACGCTCTGGGCTTCATTGCAGCGGGGATTAATCTCTTTCCTTTTTATGGGTTACGTCTGTGTTTTCATGTCCTTCTACAAACACTGAGCAATGGAATCAGCAGAAGTGGATGGCAAGCTGGCTGTGTCTATGTTATGACAGAAGTTGGACATGAGGAGTGGAGACAACATGTAGAGGATTACAGGTTAGTGCTGTGCAGACTCTGGCACCACATTTAAAACAAATAGAATAGACTTCTGACTGATTAACACAGAACAAGCACAAAGCAAATGCTACCTCTCTAATATAAGATCTCACTCTGAGTGTTCTTTCTAACATGACAGACTTGATTAAAAATGCAGCGTTTGGTTTGAAGCTTTTTGGGACACATAATCCTGGTGAGAAACAGAAGAGTGGACAGCAGCATGAAAAGCCAGAAGGATCTGCAGAAGTTTAACTCTGCATTAACTAGCTCAGGGCTAATTCTGGCCTCCAGATAATTCAGTTGAAAGCTGCCTTTTCTTCTGGCATAGATTGTGTCAACATGGAACTTTGGAGTCATTTTGGTGCAAAACATCTGTCTCATGAAGATTTGAACTACAAAAAGAAGCGATCATTTCTCAGCCAGTCTTTAATGTTGGGGTGAAATGTGGATTTTTAAAATCCTTTTATGCACATGATTTCCCAAAAACCCACTGGTCTGTGGTAACTGGTTTATAATGCAAAAATATGTTGGGGACCACTAATTTAATGCATTTCTCCATAATTGTAATTTGTCAAAAGCCAAAAGTATGTTGGTAAAACACCTTTTGGATTGATAACACTATAAAACTTTACCCCATCAGCAAAATAAGATGGTGGGAGCATCTGTTTCACTGAATGTAGTCCAGTAGAGCTCATCATCATTGATGGCACTTATGTAATAAAATACTCTAGAAGGTAAATCAGGAGGTCAGAAACCCCACTCCACCAAAGAGTGATTAAACATGAATCAAAGTAACTCTCTGGTATTGTAAAGTCAAAATACTGACCTTAATCCAACACAAATGTTGAGTAAGGTCCTGAGGTGAGGAGTTCATGAAAGGAAGCCTCAGTAGAGTGAAACGGGTAGACCCAGTGGGGAGAACTGATCAACGGCTAGCAGAAACATTTAGTTCTGTTTAATGCTGCATCAGGAACTTAGATACGCTATTGAGAATATTTTTGCTTCTCAGAATATAGACTTCATTTTCAGAACAGATAGGTGTCTAAATAATCACAAATTAGATTTAAAAAATATATTTCCTTGCTAATTTTTTTAACGTCCTTCCATCATCTTCCAGTCTGCTGCTTCCTCCTGATCTGGGACCAACAGGTGATGCCAGCTGAGGTCATCACCATGGTAACCTTTGCTGACACAAGGCAGGTCTCCCCTGTGGAGCTGCAGGAGCCTCCATGTGGGAGTGTCTTGCTGTCTCCAGGACTCAGGCGGAAAAAGATGCTGTGGCAGAATGCAGTGAAACACATCATCATCCAGCAGGAGCTCAGCGCTCAGGTGATTGTTCTAAACACCAGAATGTTGGTAACATCCCAGTAGATTTTACCTGTCTAGGTGCAAACCAGATTTCTTCTGAGTGAACACTGCGCACCATACATCCTCAATGTCAGAAGTGGACAGTTACATCCTCCTGGTTTCCCTTTTTGACAGGTGGGCGTAGAACCAGCACGCAAAATCTTTGTAACAGACGCCTACATAGAAGAAATCAACAGACAAATTCGCAGCAAGGCCTCACGTGGAGTCACAAAGCGCCGCTGCTCCGCGTTCAGAATCCAGGGTCGTGGTTCTACCAGCACGCACAGCAGCGTGAAGGGTCCTGCTCAGGACTACACCAGCGACGCTGACTTCTTCATGCACTGGGGTAAAACAATCCGTGGTGTTTATATACCCATGCTGGGTCACACCTTCAAATCTCGTGATCTGGAGAAGCTCTACCAGCAGTATTCTTCTCATCAGAGACGCAACTCTTTAGCCATCACTAATGTAATTGATGCAGTAGCCAAATTACACATGTTGGTTCTCTATCTGGCCCTGGCCCCGGATACTGCTACTGACACTTTACGTGGCTACCTGACAGGTATTTTTATGGTGTTAGCAGCAGTTCTGTGTATGGCAGTCTTAACCTGCAAAGACTCGATGTCCCCACAGTGGCTCCACTATGCTGGCCTTGCCAGCTGGTTGTCACAGACCACACAGATCCTCGGGGGACTCGTATATGGACTAGAAAAAGACCCATCCTGGTATGTTTTGTTCACGTTGTTTGCAACATACACCCTGCTGCCATTACCTCTGCTGTGGGCCATGTGTGCTGGCTTCCTCACCTCAGTCCTGCACCTTATGGTGGAGATAGGTCAATACTACAATGATGCTCTGCTTTTAAAGAAGGTGAGAGAGTAAATTCACCATGTGTGCGTGGAGTTTTCTCTCTGATCTACTGGCCCAGATGGTCTGAGTTTGTGTGTGGGAAATAAAACATATAATGTTATGTGTAAACTCTCTGGATATAGGTGTTTGCTAAAGCCCTGCTGTATCTGGGAATGAGCACAGCTGGCTTGTTCATCCACTACCTTACAGACCACGCCCAGCGGCAGGTTTTCCTGGAGACCCGGCGCTGCATTGAAGGTCGCCTCAAACTGGAGCAAGAAAACCAGAGACAGGTAAGTAATGGCTGTTCTGGAAGAACTGGTGGATTATTAACAAAATAATATCACAGTTATCTCATGAGAAACTAAAGCTCACAGCTTTTTATATGGACCTTGTTCTTATGTCAAATTAACCCTTTAAATACTTGGAAACTTAAAGCTTATTTTTTAACTTTGACTTTTAAATTAATTTTATTTTGTTAATTTTTAAAAATTTTTTATATTTTGTTTTAATTTGAGAACATGTTTTCATTTCTAACTTTAACTTTCTGCCGTGTTTCATTTTTATGTTTTAAATCATTTTATTCAGTATTTTTTGTTTCTTTTTTGTGAATATAATTATTTTTAACTTTTTCTTATTTTCTTTACTTTTTAAAACATTTATGTAAAAGTTTCAGGTTTAGGCTGCCAATCAAAACTTAAAGGCATACTTTGCAACTTTTTCATACTTTTAAATCTTTTCCTTGAGACAGTATGTGCTAATATGACCCTTTACAGGGTTAATGAAAAGTCACTTAGCCCCATCTGGTGATTAGATCTGGCATACCACGATTGCAAGATCTCACTGGTCCAGTGCCCCGGAAGTCTCACAAAGTCATGTATCTCGCAAGAATTAGGCTAACCCGGAGTTCCGGTTCCGGTTGAGAGAGGATGGTAGCCTAAACTTTTAGCTCCCCAAGGTTTTATAAAATAACCCCGCAAAAACCTGGAATTTCCAAACCTGGTGGGTATTTACTACAGAGAATGAAGAAAGGGGTTACTACGAGAAGTGGACTAAGTATGTCTTCGACAGAAAAAGACCCAGTTCTGAGGCCCGAACGAAGCAGCTCTCCAGAGCTAAGCCCATGTGCGGAAAATAGCCCCGAGGCTAGCCTGAATAGCATCTTAAAGGAAATCCGCGAATTCAGAAGAGAAAATACGGCACAACTCTCTGACATAAAACAGGAGTTAAAGAGGACAAACGACAGACTGGATGAAGTAGAAGAGAGGATGGATGAAACTGAATCCGTGCTTCAGGCAGCATCGAGGCTGGTTAAACGGCTTACGCAGCGTCAGGCTAATTTGGAAACAAGGCTCATTGACCAAGAGGCCCGAGCGCGGAGAGAAAACGTCCGGATTTACGGAATACCCGAAGGTAGTGAGGGCACTGACATGGTTGGCTTTCTGGATAACTTGCTGAAAACCTCACTGAACCTGCCGCCTGACAGAGACCTTAATATTGAACGGGCACACCGGGCTCTGGCTCCGAAGCCCACCAACTCACAGGCTAAACCTCGCTCCATAGTGGTCAAGTTCGGCAGCTGGCGGATCAAAGAAGAGGTGATAAAAAGGACATGGCAGAAGAAAAAAGTGCTCTTTGACAATGTCCGCTTCTATATGGATCATGATTACCCCCCGGAAGTCCTAAAAAACGCAGCGAATACACAGAGGCTAAAAAGGTGCTGAAAGAAAAACAAATACGGTTTCAGACACCGTATCCAGCAAAGATGCGGATTTTCTATGAAGACGGCACCCAACTATTTCAGAGCGCTGCGGAGGCTACGAGGGACATGTCGACGAGAGGGTTTCCTGTCGCGGTGGTTAAGACTCCATCTACCCCAGACCAGGAGGAGATCCAGCGCCTCTCCACCTGCCAGGTGGAGAGGAGACGGGGAAACGGGATCACAAGGCAGGATCCTGACGCTGCAGGCGGCAGCGCTCAGAGGAGAGACGAACACACCCACTTCAAAGAAAGACTGAAGGAGTTTAGAAGACAACCCCCTCAAGATGAGGGAGGCCGAGCTCCGGTTGTAGCCACAGCCACTAGGGCGCGCCCACAGCCATTAGGGCGCGCCCGTAGCCACAAATGGCTGTGACTGCTCTCCCGTAGCCATCAGACCAGCCAATGGCTGTGGCTATGAATTGCTGTGACAACAGCGGCCGCTGCCCGGACGGATTCCTTTACGTTAAAGGTTTTGCGACAGGTCAATGCTGAACTGATAAGCATTGTTTTGGCAGTTTTAAAGCACAGTAGTTAAAAACTTTGTTCATATTTTAAACTTTGTTCATATTTGATGTTTAATGAATGCCTTTGGTTTACTTTGAACTTGTGCTTGGTCATATTATTCTAACGTGGCTGTGCGGTGCTAACCAGATGTCCCGTTTTGTTCGGGACTGTCCTGCATTTACCATAATTTTCTAATGTCCCACAAATGGACACTGTCCAGAATTTGTTATCTCAATCCTTTAACACCAAGCACGTCCTCGTTGACATTTCTGCACTCCTCAGTGGTTTGTGATATTAAAAAAAAATTCAAACGGGTTTAGAAAGAAGAAAAATTAATCTTTCAGTTCAGCATAGTGTCATTATGGTCATTTACGCTCCGCGGTGACATTAGACCCGCAAACCACCTGCTCGCTTGTTGTGAGTAAATGTGTATGACAGAGCAAAATCTAACTTTATGCGTACACGGACCGGTGGTGTAATGGTCAGCGCATCTGCTCCGAATTCAGTAGCTTAAGGATCGAATCCCGTCTTGGGCAATATAAAATCAACCATTTCATTCTTTATTTAATTAAACAAATAATTTAATTATTAATTATATTATTACAGTGAATTTGGGTATTTGAAAGTACAGCTACGTTTTAATAGGTAGGGGAAGAGGTGTTTGAGACAGAGGAAGACCTGGTACTAGTCAAGTGAAGGCTTCTGGTGTAATGGGTAGAGCATCTGCAACTAATTTTGGCGTTCTAGGATCAAATCCCTGTCTAGACATTATGAAAAAAAAATTTTTTCTAAGAAAACAACTAATGAATATTACATTGAATTTGCATATTTTAAAGTACAGTGGTATTTTAAAGTATTTACAGTGGCTACGTTCACAGCCACCATAGCCATGTTCACAGCACAATGGCTATGAACGTAGCCACTGTGGCTACGTTCACAGCCATCATAGCCATGTTCATAGCACAGTGGCTATGAACGTAGCCACAGTGGCTA
>SSNR01000066.1:2647883-2661193 GCA_006937965.1 Callopanchax toddi | reverse complement strand
AAAACACAACATTGACACCTTCCTCATCTGCCCTCCAGAGGAGTGGAACCCTGAAGACCTCACCGAGCCTGTAAAAGTTCAGAGGACTGTTCGAACCTGGAACCCAGAAATCCCTTTTGGCCATACCATTGACATGAATAGCGTGAGTGTAGGGATGCACAGAAAAGAGGAAGATTTTTGCATGTATGTGCAAAGCTGTGAGAGGCTTGGTTGTAATGTGTTCTGAATGAGTCAAAGACTTACCTGCTCTGACCCGATCAATCATTTATATGCTTCCCCTGCAGATCCTGGCCTCTTTCACTAACGGCTCACTGCCCAGCATATGGCAGTCGACCTTCAGAGAGATTAACAAACGCATCAAACATGCTATCGAGGTCAGAAGCAGTGAGCGCATGCACAAGGAGCACATCACTCCTCTGACACTGGTGTTCAAGGACTCTCACATCGAGGACAAGGTACGCAGGAATCAGTGCAGGTCAGGAACAGTTCATGGAAGATTACCAAAAATACCCTAATACAAGTTAACTCAAACACCACATTTCTTTTGTTTTGCTCCAGTTTTCCCAGATTAGAGATGAAATGTTCAACTCCAACATGGTCTGCTCCTTCATTGTGCTCCTGTTTCTGATGGCTGCTCAGACCGTCGTCCCCTCTCCCAGGTGACTACACCAAACCTCACCCTTCATTTAGCTTATTGGCATCATTTTTTCTGTTTAAATATGCAAACAATGATGGCAAATATAAGGTTAACCATAATGTATTTAAATATTTACATAACTCTCAGCTATTTCATTGTTTTTTTTAAATTTTAGATGTATTTTTCCATATTTCAATCTACAGATAATATCAAAAAAGAAATATGCACTTGAATTTAAAAACAGGACTTAAAATCCTAGAGATAAAATTATAATAATGAATAATATTAATATTACACAGTGCAAAGAGATTAAGAATCTTTGAAATTGGGCTGGTAAATTGTCCTTAGGTGTGAGTGGGTGTGTGGTTGTTTGTCTCGTTCGTCTCTGTGTGGCCCTGCGATGGACTGGCGACCTGTCCAGGGTGTCCCCCGCCTCTCGCCCCTTGACCGCTGGAGATAGGCGCCAGCTGCCCCGCGACCCTCTGTGGAGGAATAAGCGGCTACAGAAAATGGATGGATGGATGAAATTGATACATTTAAAAATGTGTGAAACAGTCCAAATTTACACGTCTGGATTTGTAATGACCATCAATTTAAATCAAATTACCAAAATAAAACATAAAATTAGGCCCTTTGGTCATTTTGGCCTCGAAGACATCACAAAGGTAAAAAAAATGTTTTATTTACTCCAGACAGAGAATGTTGCATAGTTTTGCACAACAGTCATAACAAGACACATGATTATGCAACAACAACAAAACCTGTAACTGCTGCAAAATGAACTAAATCAGAACAAAATGATCAATAAACTGAAACGAAATCTGAGCTCATAAGAAAACAAAACAGTTGAACAGTGTCTACAAAGCCATGCCTACCCCTCACATGGAGGCATTTTCTTCTCCATACTGAGGCATTTATAGCACATAATCCATTTGTCTCATGACATCCTTCTTTTTCTTGTGGCACATATCAAACACCCACTCTTTTCTGGGTTAAATTACCATTTTTATTTTAGTCTTTAACTGACTTCCTCTTCTATTCTCTCGTTGTTCTCCAGCAGGCAGCTCCCTGCAGCACTTCAGTTTTCTCTCTTCCTGCTGGTCTACGTTCTGCTGCTGCTGCTCACCTTTGCTGAGGAGTTCAAGTGGACTCCAGCCGCTTTGCAGCACTTGTGCTGCTGGATTCATGAAAACAACAGCGCCCGTAACCTCCTCACTCTCACCGCCATTCTCATCAACTTCAGCATGGCCTCCACTGACATGGTGAGAGGGTTAAAGACAACAGGGACTGAAGGAAAACTCCAGTAAAATGTTTCATTTACAACTGTTTCCTCATAAATAAATAACCTCAGTATGAGTCCAAACAACAGCAGCAGATGTTTACATCTCAAATAGCTGCAAAAAAAAAAAAGTGGAGATAGTAAAAATATAATTTATTCTCAAATTAATCTATAAGCAAATATTTATTATACATTTCTGATCATTTTGTGTTTAGGATATTTTATTCATTCTTTTTGTCACTTTCACTCCTCTTTTTTGTTATTTTAGCCTTATCTGCACATGTAGACTCACTCAATGTGGCAACTTGATGGGGTGACTGTGGTGCAATGGCAAGAGAGATTGCCTCCCATGTCAGAGAGCATGGGTTCAAACCCCAGCCCAGCCATGTGTCAAAGCCTCCCTGGGCAAGATACTGAACCCCCAACAACTGTCTCCTGGGCACCAATCTGAGATGGCAGTCCACTGCTCCCCAAACAATGAGGATGGGTCAAATGCAGAGATGAATTACCTCAAGGGATGAATAAAGTATAAATGATTATATAATTATAATGCTAGCTGTCACAGACTGTAGATATGAATAGGAATCAATAAAACTAAACTAAATAATTATGTTGCTGCAATAAATTTAAACAAAGCATGATTATTGATCTTGTGTATCTTCCTTTTCATTGTTGGAGTAAAAAGAATCAAGTTTTTAAAATAATCTTGTTTTTGCTGCCACCTAGTGGCCAAAAGCAGTTAATGCATAATCATAAGGCAAATTATTTATTCCAATACGTACAGTAATATAAAATACTAAAAATGTTTCAAAAATATAACTGAGAAGATAAATTTAATCTAAAGTAGAGTTAAAGCTCATTCACTGCCTTTTTGATCTAAAAACATTTATTTTAGGATGTCTCATAAAGAATTTGCATCTTTCTTTTCCTATTATGTGTTGTCTTTACACAAATTGCATTTAGTCAATCAAGTATGTGTTGCACACAGGTGTGGTGCGTCTTAGCCATCACAGAAGAGGCTGAATTAACAATCAGAGACTATGCAGGATCACATCCTCTCACCGTCTGCATTCACCCAGAGGTAGAGACAGAGGACTTTAAACGTCACTTTCTTCATTTCCTGTTAGTTTATTGCAAATTTCAGCCAATTATTAAACAGATTAATCAAAGTTTCCCAAATCAGGTTTTTTTTTTGTAAGAAAATTAATTTCTAGTTTTTCTCACTCCTCAGATCTTTGTGTTGAGCAGTGTGGTCGCCATGGTGACATGTGCCGTGTTTCTACGACTGAACTCTGTGCTGAAGCTGGCCGTGCTGCTGCTGGCGGTGTTAGTTTACTCTTACTTCATCCACCTCATCTTTGTCACGCTCTCACGCAATGATCTGATGCACCGGTTAGTGCATGTGGTGTTTGACATCAAAAATGAGTTTTTATTCCATCAATAATTAGTTTTTGTATTGTTTAACTGTATAATCTGTACATTTTCTGTTTAAATAAAACATATTTATAGTTTGGCTGACTTCTTGTAATTTCAGGTCTCAGTATGTCAGGAGAAAGGCTATTTCCATCCTTCTCATGGCCATGTTTATTGTTGCCGTCTTTTACAATGGGCGCCAGGTATCAATAAGCTATCATATTATTAATGTTTTAGTTCCCATATAGTGTCAACCAGACAGGTGAGAACCACACTGAGCAAATGATTCAAGAATTTTGTCCCAGTGAAGAGTTTTGCTTTCCAGTGGGAGGCTACTGCCAGACTGGACTTCTTGTGGCGTCTGCAGGCCCAGCAGGAGGTGGAGGACATGAGGGAGTTGCGAGAACACAATGAGTGTTTGTTACACAACATCCTACCCGTGCATGTGGCACAACATTTTCTGGAGCGGAGCAAACATGATGAGGTACAGAAAACATCTCGTCCTTTTATTTTGATACATTTTTTGTGGCCATTTTTGCTTTTAAAATACTCAAAAGACTAAAGCAATGCCTAGATAAGCTTTCAGATTTCAATGCAGTACTGAATCAATCAGATCACATCTTTTGTATGAAGAAATGCATTTTTGTGTTTGTGTGATGTTTTAGGAGCTGTACTCTCAGTCATATGATGAAGTGGGTGTTATGTTTGCCTCCATCACCGGCTTCAATGAATACTTTGAGCAGAAAGAGATCAAACATGAAGGAGTCGATTGCCTCCGACTGCTGAATGAAATCATAGCCGGCTTCGACGAGGTGAACTGCAGCGAATTTGTTTGTTTTAGTGTTTTCAAATCAATCTGCACAACTGAGCTGCTTTAATTGAATCTGTAATTTTTTTTTTTTTTGCTTTTTCTTCTAACAAGTTGCTGGAGGAGTCTTACTTCCACTGTGTGGAGAAGATCAAGACGATAGGGAGCTGCTACATGGCAGCTTCTGGCTTAGCTCCAAATAAACAGGTGTGACTTTACGACCCGGTTTCTGTTAGAGCAGTTCTGTCAAATTTGTAAGGAAATAATTCAAATCAAGACACTTAAAAACAATTCAAAATTTATAAAGCAACCCATCCTAACCTTTGTTTCTGCTTTTATTTCTGGTTGATTTTTGTGTGTATCAAACCCTTCTCCTATGCCAGAGATCGATGGATGAGTGGAATCACCTGAGTGAGCTGGTTTTATTTGCTTTGGCCATGCAAGAGGTCTTGAAAGAGATCAACAAGCACTCTTCTCAAATCTTTAAGCTGCGTGTTGGTAAGTGTCTGGCTTCTTTCCCATTGTTCTGTGAGGATTTCTTGAGTTGAAGATCTGCTGAAATACAGCATTTTGATGACTTTTCCAGGCATTGCTCACGGGCCGGTGGTCGCCGGGGTGATCGGTGCAACCAAACCACAGTATGATATCTGGGGGTCAACGGTGAACCTGGCAAGTCGTATGGACAGCACAGGTGTGAGCGGATGCATCCAGGTGCCTGAGGCCACCCGCAGGATCCTGGCAGAATGGGGCTTTGTCCTGGAGCTACGAGGAGAAATATTCATCAAGGGGGTGAGTGGAGACGAGATCTAGAAGTCCATATTTGACTGTTGTGTTATTCAGGAAGAATACAACCCCAAAATTTGTTTTATATTTACTGTAAGACTGTATTACACACATAAAAATACCTTAAAGGAAGAGTTCAGACCTTTTGAAGTAGGTTCCTGTGAAAAATTAACATCCTATTTGTTGTAAATGGCTCTTTGAACAACCTCAATTTGGAGAAACAGAGATTACAGTAGTTCTGCAACACCGATGAGCTAACGGCTAGCTAGCTATTTTCATATCTTTTTCACATCATTTGCTCATGCAGGCAGAAAAAATATATCTAGTCAGAAGTGTTTCACCCTAAACAGGAAGTGCTACAGCTAGCTAGATTTGGAGCCATTTGCAATTGCAAATAGCCAAAGAATTCAATGTAATTTAGCAAGATATTCAAAATTTATGACAACCTAAAAATGTATTAAAGATGACAGTGATCCACTTTGTAACTATCCCCACTGTGACTAGCCGTTAGCTTGTCAATCTGATTACAACTTACAGTGGGTACGGAAAGTATTCAGACCCCCTTAAACGTTTCACTCTTGCAGCCATTTGCTAAAATATTTTGGGTTCATTCTTTTCCCTCATTAATGTTCACACAGCACCCCATATTGACAGAAAAACAGAATTGTTGACTGTTTTGCAGATTTATTATAAAAGAAAAACTGACATATCACATGTTCTAAAGTATTCAGACCCTTGGCTCAGTGTTTAGTAGAAGCACCCTTTTGATCTAATACAGTCATGAATCTTTTTGGGAAAGATACAACAAGTTTTTCACACCTGGATTTGGGGATCCTCTGCCATGCCTCTCCAGTTCTGTCAGGTTGGATGGTAAACGCTGGTGGACGGCCATTTTTAGGTCTCTCCAGAGATTCTCAATTGGGTTTAAGTCAGGGCTCTGGCTGGGCCGTTCAAGAACAGTCACAGAGTTGCGGTGAAGCCACTCCTTTGTTATTTTAGCTGTGTGCTTAGGGTCATTGTCCTGTTGGAAGGTAAACCTTCGGCCCAGTCTGAGGTCCCGAGCACTCTGGTGAAGGTTTTTGTCCAGGATATCCCTGTACTTGGCAGCATTCATTTTTCCCTCGATTGCAACCAGTCGTCCTGTCCCTGCAGCTGCAAACCCCCCCACAGCATGATGCTGCCACCANACCTCTGTCACCTTAACATGTGACTCTGTTTACATTTAGATGATGTTTACAGGCTTTTCTAAATCTAGGTGGTCTTCAAAGTTAGAGGAAAATTCTAAATTCCTTCCTGATTTCTCCTCAGACTCAGAGCAGAAAGCTCTTCTATTTAGGACACCCTTGTTGATCCTAGAGCATCACTGCAGAGGGAGATTCACACACAAGAGTTACAATCACAAGAATCTCATTTCATTTGAGATGACAGGATGCTTTTATAGACAGACATGATCACACAACAATCCTGCCTCGTTCTGGGCTCATCCCTGAGCTCAGCCTACAGTCTATTGGTTACTGTCAGTTTTCAGCTCAGTGACACAGTTTATACAATCAGATGGTTTGTGTGTTTCAGGTCTGACTGCAGATGATCAACAGTTGGTTTTAATGAAAGAAGAAGCTCCTGGAGAATGGAGGCCTGGTGTGGACCAGCAGGACCCAGAGCCCCTCAACATAAAGGAGGAAGAGGAGGAACTCTGGACCAGTCTGGATGAAGAGAAGCTCAATATTAAGGAGGAGACCGATGACACCAGGCTTCCCTTCCTTGCAGTTCCTTTGAAGAGTGAGGATGATGAAGAGAAACCTGTGTTGTCACAGCTTCCTCAGCACCAAGTGGTTCCAGCCAGCAGCTCCACTGACCAGATGACAGCAGCAACTGGTGGAGAGGACTGTGGAGGAGCAGAAACCATCAGGAACCCAGGAACCCCAAATACTCAGGAAGAAGATTCCAGCTCTTCACAAACTGAAGTCAGTGAGGATGATGAAGAGGAAGACCATGTCAACAATCCTGACTCTCAGCTGTCAGACACTGGGTCAGAAACTGAAGACAGTAACAAAAACAGGAAGGAGATCAGGTCTCCTGAGTCAGGTGTAGGCACTGTCAAGACAAGCAGGAAAGTCCAGAGAAGGCAGAAACCATATGGTTGTGATCTCTGTGGGAAAAGATTTACCACAAAACAAAGTCTAGAAAGACACACAAGAATCCACACAGGTCAGAAGCCATTTTTTTGTGATGATTGTGGACATAGTTTTAGGGGAAAGTCACATTTAAACAGACACATGATGATCCACACAGGTCAGAAGCCATTTTGTTGTGGTGATTGTGGACAAAGTTTTAACCAAAAGTCACATTTAAACAAACACATGATGATCCACACAGGCCAGAGGCCATTTTGTTGTGGTGATTGTGGACAATGTTTTAAGGAAAAATCATCTTTAAACACACACATGATGATCCACACAGGTCAGAAGCCATTTTGTTGTGGTGATTGTGGACAAAGTTTTAGGGGAAAATCAACTTTAAACACACACATAAGAATCCACACAGGTCAGAAGCCATTTTGTTGTTGTGATTGTGGACAAAGTTTTAGCCAAAAGTCCCATTTAAACAGACACATGATGATCCACACAGGTCAGAAGCCAATTTGTTGTGGTGATTGTGGACAAAGATTTAGGGTCAAGTCACATTTAAACACACACATGATGATCCACACAGGTCAGAAACCATTTTGTTGTGGTGATTGTGGACAACGTTTTAGGGAAAAATCAGCTTTAAACACACACATGAGAATCCACACAGGTCAGAAGCCATTTTGTTGTGGTGATTGTGGACAAAGTTTTAGGGTCAAGTCACATTTAAACACACACATGATGATCCACACAGGTCAGAAACCATTTTGTTGTGGTGAGTGTGGACAACGTTTTAGGGAAAAATCAGCTTTAAACACACACATGAGAATCCACACAGGTCAGAAGCCATTTTGTTGTGGTGATTGTGGACAAAGTTTTAGGTACAAGTCAACTTTAAACACACACATGAGAATCCACACAGGTCAGAGGTCATTTAATGACCTCTGAAACACAAGAATCAACACTTTTTTGGGAAACAGTTTAACTGAATATTCAGACAATTCATAGAGACACATGTTAATAAACACTGAGTTGAAACTGAACAGGTCCAGTTGTAACCCACGTAAATTTAGTTTACCTTTTTAAGAAGGTACAGTGGCTAGGAAAGATTGAGTGCCACCAAACTGTTTCCTCCAAGCGTAATGAACTGAGATCAGTCAGGTTTTTATGATGAACTGTTCCTGAGGTGGATTCCTCCAGGAGATGGAGAGCCTTCCCACCTGAACGTAGAAGAGAGATATTGTGATTCCTTCCTATCCTTTTGCATGATTCCTGCTGCACTTGCGGTGTGGTAGGACTGTATCAACCACATTTTTTATACACATCCGGTTATGCATGAGACCATGGACCAACGATTCTGACATGTCTCCTATTTTAGTTTCTACACCCTGGGCATTTGTTGGACTGAACTTGAGGGACAAATGATTATTTTTGGAACTGTGCAACCAGGTTGTGAAAAATTGTTCACTGCTTGTGAATGGTGTTTGCTTTTGAATTTGAAAGGATATTTAAGTAAATAGTTTTTTGTTTATTTTAAAGAATTGAGAACTCCGATTTCTCAAGTGCACCCAAGATTGATCTAACATTTACACCAAAATTGATAAAATTGAGATTTTAGAACACTTGTAAAGTAAGTAAGTAAGTAAAGTTTATTTATATATCACCTTTCACGGAAAAAAATCACAAAGTGCTTCACAGAAAACGGAATCAAACATGATAAAAAACAAATAAAATCAATAAAACAAACAAATATCATTACAAATCAAAATCATTAAACAACAACAAGAGAACATAAAAGAGTTATTTAAAAACAGTTTTGAATAATTGGGTCTTCAGCTGCTTTTTAAAGGAGTCCAGACTGTCTATACAGCGTAAAACTAAAGAGAGAGAAGAAGGGTCCGGCTTTCATCAAACTCATTGGGCTTGTTCGAGATGAACTGCGCCTCGCCTGGAGAACAGACGAGAGCAGGCGGACGCAGCAGGGGGCGCGACCAAAAGTCTGCTTTTAAGTCGGACAGATTTTCCTAAATGTAGCTCGTAGGTGATGATATGGCTGAAGATATCGCGTTAATGTCCGTAATAGCAGATGACTTTCCTTTTTTCCAAAATCTTTATTTGAAGTTCAAAGTATTTCAAAACAAATTCAAGAGTGAACAAGTATCAACAACACTAAAGTAAACAAAATAATAGACATATATCCAGATAGATCAGATCAAAGAAAATAAACAAGATGGTGCTCTGTACTAAATGATCTGATTATAAAAATCAGACAGTAGTTTTATTAGAACTTTATAGAAAATGGAAACAGTCCCTACTGAAAACTCTTTGAAACAAATCACATTTCTCATTGTGGCCTTTATAATTGACATCATCAACGTGGCATGTTTTTACAATATATAAAAAATAACATTTCGCATTCTGCCACAGGATGTTTGGATCAAAACGTGAACCAATCAGATCTGAGATCAGGTGAGAGCCAGGCGTTTCCCATCATGCCCTCGGTTTTGCAGCCGGTGGAGAGCAACTGCAGCGCCTTGCTCCAAAATCTGNTCTGAGCTCTTCAGGCAGTTCCTTTGACCTCATGATTCTCATTTGCTCTGACATGCATTGTGAGCTGTAAGGTCTTATATAGACAGGTGTGTGGCGTTCCTAATCAAGTCCATTCAGTATAATCAAACACAGCTGGACTCAAATGAAGGTGTAGAACCCTCTCACGGATGATCAGAAGAAATGGACAGCACCTGAGTTAAATATGAGTGTCACAGCAAAGGGTCTGAATACTTTAGAACGTGATATTTCAGTTTTTCTTTTTTAATAAATCTGCAAAACAGTCAACAATTCTGTGTTTTTCTGTCAACATGGGGTGCTGTGTGAACATTAATGAGGAAAAAGAATGACTCCAAAATATTTTAGCAAATAGCTGCAAAATATAACAAAGAGTGAAAAGTTTAAGGGGGTCTGAATACTTTCCGTACCCACTGTATGTTCCCCCAAACTGAAGCTGTTCAGCAGGTAAGGTGTCTTTCAGTGTAAAGAATCTTGTACTCTGTGACCACTATATCCAGGTAAGCGAGTGCCAGGGGAAAGTTCGCACATATTTCATCAGCACCATGCGCAGCAAAAGGGCCCATGTTGGAACAGATGGGCGTCCAGGTGGCCGGGCAGCAGGACGGATGACGCTGGCAGAAGTGGTGTTCGGTCTCGTCCAGGCCAGACATAAAGAGAGGATGAGAGAGTCCAATGGGAATTTTACTTTGACTCCCAGTAAGCTTCTTTGTTGATGAATGCACAACAAGAAGAACACAGTCCAGGATTGTTTTTTCAGGTTTACATGTTGGATTCAGTCTTGCCAAACTTCCTGTTCCTTCCACATCCTCCTGACCCACTCTGTCACTGTAAAAACTCAAAGTGTTAGAGAGCTTTTAAGGGAAATAATCTCTGAACCTTACTTGGAAATGATTTATTTAAAATATAATATTACAGGTTATCACAAACATGTTAAGAGCTCTATTTCTGTTTCTTTTTCTTGTCATTTTGTACAGTTAAAGAAAAGCCAACAGGTTTTTTTTTGCTTGCTGAGAAAATGCTGTAGCAAGAAGAGACCTCTAAGCCAAATCACACAATACCTCTTAGAAACTTGCTCTAATTGCCTATAAAGCACTGATTTATGTTTTTAAAATGTAAATTTCCACAAAATAGTGATGTTTACAACTGCAGTACAAATATTTAGGAATTAATTGCTGCTTGTGTTGATAATTTAAATACCTTTATCATACAGAATGAAGAAGTGAGTCCCAAATTCTTTGCAGTCATTTTACAGTGTAATGACTACGTGTCAGTTATTGTAAAGAGGAGCTACATCAGTGTGATATCATGTAGTCCAAATTACTAGCTAGGCCTTTACAATCAGGCCATAATCAGTTTTCTGGAAGTTTGATTAAATGAAAAATTGTGCTCATGTTATCAACGCATAATGTGTTTGTGGTTTTTGTATATTTTTTACAGTGGGATTTGTGCTAATAAAAATCCTAAAGCAGAAGTGTTTGTTTTAATTTGTACAATATGCGCCACCTGATTAATAATACTGATATTATCAGTAAAGTTCATATTATAATTTTACTTATCCTGTGTCAGATGTGTACTTATGGAGCTGCAGGAGTAGGTTGTTTCTCTGATTAATGTTGTTCGTCTCTGCACAGTTTGTTCATGTAAGGATGTTGGAGTTCTAGTTACTATAAGCAAACAACCATAAGCAAACTAATTTAAAATAGTATAAATTAGATTTTCAGGGGGATCTTGTGGGGGGAAAGGGATTTATATTATAAATATATATATATATAAAAAAATTTGATCATAAATACATAAAACAAGTGAAATATTTTTTACTGGACTAAACAAGCGTCAGCAGACTGCACATTACACATTCTTTATTGTTGTTATTATTGGTCTCATTTATAAGAGTGTCCTAGTCAAGATGGGCAGCAACACAGACTCAACAATATAAACTAAATAATTCAGATGAAGTCATTTTATGCAGCAGCATAAAGTTGACATCAGTCAATACATTTGTATTTTTATTAATATTTATCTTAAGTCTCTGTTCAATTTTAATAGTCAAATATACCAGTAATAAATATTTTTTCTGTGAAAATTAGTTTGATTTATCTTTACTCTATTAGTTTGGTTTTGCCATTAATCCCTTAGTTTGGTTTATCTTCACTCCGTTATTTCTGGCTGATGCTCGCGCGGGAATTCTGTGACGTATTGCAGGCCAGTTCACGATCCTATACCATCAAAAAGACGGCTCACTCGGTCGTCCCAAAAGATAGTATTGACTTCAATCTTAAACCAAAAAAACAAACAAACTTTAAACTACAATAAATTGTTGCAAAAATAATCAATCTGTCAGTTAATAGCTGGTATGAAGTTATAGTTGTTTACTTGTTCTACAGAGTACAAATTGATTCATTCAGTTGGACACGTTGTACATGATGACCAAATGACATCTGTATCCTTTCTATTAGCATAAAACAAACCCCACTGACATTATAACCTAGTTTGTTTCTCCACATCTGTTAAATAATGTAGAACACAATCTAAAACTGACATTTCTTGGAAAAGTAGATTCTGACATGTAGTCGAGCTAGCTTGGGGTGAAGCATCGGAAACCTCATCAGAGTGAGACCTCTTCCCGTGAGGTTCCTCCTTTGGAAGAAGCACGCGGGCTTCAGCTCTGCCTGTTGTTGTGGCTCTCAGCGTTACCGGGAGAAAGTTGGCCTTTCCGTCCCTTACTTCGCCGCTTGCTTGTAATTTTACGGAACTATGGCAGACTCGCAAGATGACAAGCTGTACAAGGCGGAATACGCAAAAAGCGGCCGGGCTTCATGCAAGAAATGCAAAGAAAACATCGCTAAAGACTCGCTGAGGATGGCCATCATGGTGCAGGTGAGGAGGCAGCGACGTCTGGACGGATTTAACCAAGGAAACATTCTGTTGCTATGCTAAAGTCACTGTGTTGATTAATAAATCATGTTTGCATGCATTGAAAACCATTATAAAGTGGCCCTAAAGTAAAATGATAAAGTTTATAAAGTGGTTTCAGCTGTGCTAAGCGGGGCCCTAGTTAGCATTTAAATGGCTGACATTGTCTGCTGAATGAGTCTGGCTCACAAAGAGCCGCTGAGCTTTTTGGATAGTCTCCGAGCGATTTAGGAAAGTGTCTGAAACCGATCCATGTGTGCAAGATGTCCAGTTCAGATTATATCAGTACATCAGAGACGAAAGTTACAATAGCAGCTGTTCCAATCTGTGCAGTAGGAAATAATCATTTAGGAGTCTAAAATCGGTTTACTTGTCTGCATTGAGTGAGACTCCTAATTTATTGCCCGTGGATCCAGGTCTGCAGTCAGTCACCCCCCCCCCTGCATTTTATATTTTGTTGGACTAGAATTAGTCATTTATCAATATAACTTCTTAAATAAAAGATGCTCACATGGTCTTTTTTATTTTATAAAATCTGAATAAGGACATTTAAGATGGCATTTCATGAAATTAGTTATTAATATTTGACAGTATTGTGTTTTAAAAACACTGGAACAAACTGCATGGTATTATGTATATTCTACATACAAAATATGTTTTTAAGAAAGTAGTAAGTAAAGTTTATTCACAGAGCACCTTTAAAAATGCCAAAGTGCTTAACAAAAGCATCAAAATTAAAACATGATTAAAAGACACCCCCCCCCCCCCAAAAAAAAAAAAATC